>JAJDON010000176.1:0-19255 GCA_022036555.1 Microstegium vimineum | reverse complement strand
CTTTAATGGGCTCTTTTTAAAGAAATGCTGGCACATTGTTAGAAGTTATTTTTATAAATTATGTAAAGATTTTTAAAATTGCCAAGTTGTTCAGAAAGCATCAATGAATCATTCATCACTTTGTGCCAAAGAACCAGAACCTAGTAACAGTCAAGATTTTCGGCCAATATCACTTCTCAATTGTAGCTCAAGGTAATCACCAAACTCCTAGCTGATCGACTCCGGTCCAAGATCTACAACTTGTTCACCAAAACCAGTACGGCTTATCAAAAGCCGCACAATCCAGGATTGTTTGGCATGTGCTTCGAATACATTCATCAATGTAAGCAATCGAGGAGAGAAACAATAATCCTAAAGCTTGACTTCGAGAAGGCGTTCGACATGGTTGAACACACTGCAATTCTTCATATGCTTAGGCATTTGGGTTTCCCGGATAGATGGGTAACATGGACCAATAGCATCCTCTCTTCAGGAACCTCAGCAGTGCTCCTAAATGGATACCGGGAAGAAAATTTAAATGCAAGCGAGGGGTTCGCCAAGGTGACCGCTTTCTCCATTGATCTTTGTTCTGGCTGCGGAGCTACTACAAGTGTTAGTGAATAGACTGTTAGGAATATGCCCTAGAGCTAATCATGTAGATGATTATATTCGATTGTATCCATGATTAATAAAGTGTTCTTTGAATATCCATTATAGACAAATGTATTGATTGACGATTATGTGAATTGTTTGGTGGAACTCAATTACCTGAATGGTTATTCTAAAAGTTGTCTCTGGTCGGCATTCTTGTAAGAGCACATTTGATATTAGACCAGCAATGTATTAGTTGATGGCTATGTTTCACAAGTCAAAATACATGGAGTGTCAAACTAATAATGTGGGCACATGTGAGACATGTAGGCTGGACTGACCAACAAGAGAAAGTCTTTATTCATGTCATGTACGTTATGTCCTTAGACCTGAGATTGTGGTCTGTACTCAAGATGTGAAACGATCTACTTAGGGACTATCAAACGCTACTCCGTTATTGGGTAGTTATAAAGGTGGTCGTTGGGTGGTCGGGAAAACATGCTATGAGCATAGACATCAAGATGGAATTTGCCCTCTCTTCATGAGAGAGATATCATGGATCATCATGTGATTGGATCACAAATGCTTGGCCGTGCTTGGGTTAAGTGTTAACCCACGAGTTGAACCATATATCGAGTGACAAAGGGATAACTTGTACATGGTCATAGTGGTTCGTCTGATATGATCATAGGTATGCATAGGAGTTGACAGCCTTGCTAGAGGCCGCTATCAACTATTGGTCGAGTGAAGAGTACTTGGGCCATGTCTATGTATGCGTGAGCCATAGGGTCGTACGCTTAAAGGGAATTAGACTAGGTT
Organism: Microstegium vimineum; assembly: GCA_022036555.1. Classification (NCBI taxonomy): domain Eukaryota; kingdom Viridiplantae; phylum Streptophyta; class Magnoliopsida; order Poales; family Poaceae; genus Microstegium; species Microstegium vimineum. The sequence goes on along the minus strand of JAJDON010000176.1, from coordinate 17,866 downwards.
TAGGGTTACTAATGGGCCTCCAACGTGGGAGCTCGTCAGGACGCCTATATAGCAAGGGGTGGGCGCGGGGGCGAGATTCATCCAGCCTTTTGGCAGCCGCCGTCGCCTCCCACGCTCCGCCTTTTTGCTCCTCGCGGACATAGCAGTCCGGAGGCGCAACGCTTCCTCCTGTACGTGTGAGATTCCTCGGAGGTGCTGCATCTGGAGCACAAGGACGAAACGCGCGAAGGGGACGTTGAGGACGGACGTCCACGCAACTGCACTGCCTGCTGCGACGCGCACGACTACATCAAGTCGTCTTCCGCTGCACCTGCGCGTCTAGTGGTAATCTTGTAACCTTATCTAGCAGTAGATCCTGTTTTATGAGGTCGAAAAATTTTGTTTTCGGTAGCATAGCAACCTCGTATTCCATCATAGAGCTGCATCGCAAGGGCTTCTACACCCCAATCCCACAAACAAAATGGTGATTATCCAATCATACAATACGCGACGACACCCTGTTATTATGCAAGCGGATGCAAACCAACTGTTCTTCTTGAAGACCTTGCTCAGAAGTTTCACATATTCCACGGGCCTCAAAGTTGAACCATGCTAAATCTCAAATGTTGCCAATAAATGTGAGTGATGAAAAAATGCAGATACTTGCCAACACGTTTGGTTGCCAAATAGGATTACTCCCGTTTACTATCTCGGGCTGCTATGGTACAACAAAGCAAGAGTGGATGATTATGCACCTCTGATGGACAAATTGAGAGGAGACTTCAGCATGCTCATCTCTTCTATCCTATTCAGGTAGATTGCAAATGGTGAAATCTGTTCTGACGACAACAACAACCTACGCCTGTACACTCTAAAGCTACCAAAAGGGGTGATTGAGAATATAGACGAGCACGCAAGCAATGCCTCCGGAGAGGTTCTGATAGATCAAAAAAGGGTGGCAACTGGGCAGCATGGCCAATGGTCACAAAGCCAAGGAGAAAGGTGGTTTGAGCATTCTTAATCTAAATATCAGAATGATGCACTGCTCCTAAAACACCTCACAAGTTTTATAATTAAATGGATATCCATGGGTTAAGCTTGTCTGGTCCAGATACTATGAAGGCAGGTACACATGCAAGTAGAGAGGTTGGTTCCTTTTGGTGGAAAGACATTAGAGACTCAACACTTTAGCTCGGTGCAATATTAGGGAAGGCAAGACAATTACTTTCTCATCGTTTCCTAGGATGTTATCCTTTGCAAAGATGAAAACTAAGGGTTAATGTGGTTATGTCTGCTGAAGACCTTGATAGCTATTCTTCTTCCACTCTCACAAGAAGCATTCGAGGAATTGGAAATGCTGACTGCTGTTCTCCACTCAAACTTTTGATGAACAGAACACGGATGTTGGACAATCAATGGGGCTCGACAAGTACTCTCATGGAAAATTTACAAGCTAGCATTCCAGAACATACCGGCACACCCATCTTCACTTGGTATGGAAGTTTAAATGCACGCAAGAGTGAAGTTTTTTGCTTGGACGATCCTAGTTGACAGAATAAACACCAATAGTAATGCTGAAAAGAAGAAAATGTATGATGAGATGAGAGTGTGCATTGTGTCCTATGCACTGAAGGCATAGACGAGGATTGGGATCATCTATTCTTTGGGTGCTCTTTTGCAGAAGATGTTGGGATAAAATCGGAATACAATGGAACAATGATCTAAGTCTGCATTCAAGGGTAGCACATGCAAAGCAGCAGCAGAACATGCCTTTCTTCATGGAGGCATTGATCATAGCAACATGGGAAATATGGAAGATTAGAAATGATAGAGTGTTTAATAACGGGACTATTCATGTTTGGTACCTGGTTTAGGAACTTTAAGAATGAATGTTTACTTCAATCCCTTCGTTTTAAAGATGAACTTAGATCAGACTTTTTGCTTTTGGCTAGATGCTTTTAGTTAACACAATGTAAGTCCTCTTGTAACTCTTTATTTAAATATAAAAATGAAGTGCGTGGGGATCTCCCCCACAGTTTTTTGCCTTCAAAAAAAATTATCAATACATTCTCAGCCCATGCGGATCTTGTTTCACGAGTTCAATCCTTGGTCCCCTTCCCCTTCTGTGGCAACTGCATGCATGTCATTGGCCAGTAGTTGGCCCTGATCGAGGCAAACGACACGGGGGGGGGGGTCGTCATTTGTACACTTCTCTCATGGATTTCATTCCGTCATCAATATCCTTCGGATGATTTGGATATGACGGAAACATCACCAATTTCGTGTGTACATGACTTATCTGATGAGTGGTTCCACTGCGTCCCAAATAACATTATCCCAGATATTTCATGGGGTATGTAGGCTAGCACAGAGGTGTAAAGGTAATGCAGTATTTGGTTTGGGGAATCAAAATCAAGTCCAGATCGATGGAGTGATGTATCATGAATTCATTTTTCTCAAAATTCAGTGGAATGAAGTGGCGATGGAACGACTCATTCTGTTTCACAAATCAACACTTCTAAGTGTAATTTAGTGAGCCTAAATGAATCTAACCTTGCCACTGCACTTTTTTAGCATTTAGTTAGGCTTAGTGGGAGCTAATATAATTGAAATCAAATCATTACAGTTTATAGCATGGTTATGGCTTGTTTCTATAATCAAATAATAATAATTAACTTAAAACGTGCCAATCTTTGGCAGCAAAGCGAGACATGTAGAACTGTTGATCCTATATAGCGCCTCGATGGCTAGAATAAAAAAGCAGCTACTCGTGCAGTGGCGGAGCTAGTCAATTTCTACATTAGGGCCACTATCTAAGAGCATGCTTGATTCATGGCTACACATTTGGTGGTGAGCGTGGTATCGCATAAGCTGTGGTGGTTTTGAAGTATTTTTTAACTGAGAAAGATTGTGGCTGCCACATCCAAAAACTAAACCAAGGAGCAGCCTTGTGCTGGTGGCATGCCACATGCTAGAAGGTTGTGGCAGGGACAAACATGCCTTAAATACCTAAACAACTTATACCAAATGTCCAGAGCTAAATACATGATCAGTTATTGAATTTTCACATTAGATACAATAAAGAACAAAAAACTATTTTTCAGATATAAGTGAAGGAAGGTCGTAAAAAGAATCAAACAATTTCATAACATATACAACATAATAGTTTATATAAATTATAAACTATACGTGGAATACTACAAGTTGATTGGAAGATGGGTTTGATGGAATTGGGTTATGGCTTTATCAATTATCACTATACTTGTAGAAAAATGAATTTTATTTTTGATAGATCAATCATAAGCTTAGAATTATCTAATATTGATTCTCCGTACAAGTAAGATAGGAAGGAACGGCCTAGGGGTAGCGCTACCTATGAGCCCGTCTGTACGGAGATAGAGAGCGAGCAGAGAGAGGCTCTATACATCGGTCAACATATTGTGTCAAGCTGTTGTCTTTCTAGGCTATGAGTTCATACGATTAGGCCTTTAATTTTTACCAAGGCAAGTAAACTTTCTAGACCATACTAGGGCCATGGCCTGGTGGCCCTAGGTGTATATCCGCCCCTATCCTGGTGTATTGTATTGTGTTTCTCTTTTCAAAGCTGCCACATAATACAAACTAGAAGATACTCTGCATGTTGTTGCGGAGATTGCAAAGGATTTGGAATAAAATTTAGTACAATCACTAGTACAAAGAACATCTATACTACGGTGTGGTATTTTTGTACTAGCGGTTTTAATTATTAGCGCCAGTGAAAAGAAAACATTCGACATACTTACGAACCGTGCATTTCCAAAGACGGTTCAATTAAGTGCACCATCAGTGTAAACCTATTTACATTGGCAGTTCACTTAGCAAAACCATCTGTGTAAATACACCATTTACACAGGTAGATTGCTTAAGCCAACACCAGTTTTAAACCCTTTTCCACTGGCAGGTGGCTTAGTAAACGCTAGTCGTGTTTTTTCTATAAATATCCCTTCTTGCTCTCTAGGCGGGTGCTTAAGTGAACCGTCAGTGGTGTTTTTTTTTTCTATTAAATACCCCTTCTTGCACCCGAGAACTACTGTAGTTCGCAGCCAACTTTCGTGGAGGTAATTTTGGAGATCTAGATTTCTCAAATATACAAGGGGAGAGGTTTTGATATTCATTTTGGAAGGAGGATTGCTAAGAAAGATTAGTTTTATGTCTCTCTTGCTCTTTTTATTCATTCTTGCTCAATTTGAGTTACTTTTTGGATCTAGGGTTTCACCATGTGTTAGAGAGAAGAGTAGCTAGGTTATTAGGTTTTGCTTGTGGTACTCCAAATAACTATAAGTCGTTCCTTGATTTCGATCTGACAGTCACCATGAACTATTACCTCTTAGTAGGTAATAGATGAAATGTATATTTATTAATTTTTTTATTTTATAAAAATAGGATAAATAAGGAAAGCTTTAGATATAAAAAATATTTTTTCTAGATTTGATCTCAAACTGGTAAACCTTTTCTATTTGATAATTTTGCACTTGATATATTTTGATTTGCATTTAAATATTTAGCGTGTATGTATTTTAGGTGAGAGTGGACACGTGACACAATTTTTACCATGTGATGCAAATATTTTAGCGAGCACATTAAAGTTTTATGTGCATATGATTTGCACGTGTGTGAGTTTTTTTTTTTTTTTTTTTTTTTTTTTTTTTTGCGGCGAACATTTGTGTGAGTGGATACGTGACATGTACTTTAGAATTTGATAAAAGTTATGTTTGTAACTTTAGATTTAATAAAAATTCTATGTTATATATTAATTAGTGACATTTTGTTTGATTGCTGAAAGCTCTAATATAAAACTATATTAATCTATTAATATTTCACTGAAAACATCACACATATTATATGTGTATATGAATCGACTAGTTCAAATTTAAATTTTTTTAACTTGATTTTGAAATCACATTATTTATCTATTATTTTATTAGAAATAATAAGTATGCATGTTCAGATTTAATACATGTTTCCATGGAAGGAAGGGGCTAGCTAGCGTGTCCATATATGTTAATGCAATAACTTGTTAGGTTGTCATGTACGGTAATTTGGTCGCGTCATTAGTCCATAATTAGGGGAATCTGTTTGCATGTGAGGAATCGTTGCATGTCTTTCTGGATTTCTCTCGTTATTAGAGGATATAGAGAGAGATTTTATTTTATTTTCCTAATGTTTTAGTCTATTAAATAATTTATAAAATGTGAAAATTCAACGGCTCAGATTGATTTGAAATATTACCTCCTCATAGTGTAAAGTTTGTACCTTAACATTTATCTTTATCTTCATATAATGAGGGTGTTTAAGATGGTGTAGATAGTGTCTTTCTCTATCCCAAATCATGTCTTGCTTGTCAAAATAAGGTTGCATTGAGGCCCAGAGGCCAAAACAGACAAAGGTTAACTGTTTGATTTCCTTGCGGCTGAGTATAGGAATAGAAGAGATCTTATTTGTGGAGTATAGTCTAAACCATGCTAGTATTTCATGTGTCTTCATGCATTTTTAATCCAAACACTTGTTCAATGAGAGTTTCTGCTCGCCATGTTGCTTCATGCTAAAATATGGTTAGTGGTAGAATGGACGACATTCTTGGAAAAAGGATGTCGAGGAAATAGTAATTTATAGAGCAATTTTCTGGTGTCGGGCATTTGAGTTTGTTACTCGAAGTCTAAATATTTATCATGAAATATATGCACTGTGATTATATTTGATCATAGGAATTATGAAAATAACTCTGTAGATGATGGTTGTTTTTTACTTGGTACAGTTCAGAGAATATTAAATTAGAACAAACCTATAAACGGCAGTCAATCTCTAAATAAGATTGGACGACCAGGGAGAGATACGTTACGAGGTACGTGACAAGTGAAAGAGCATTTCACCACATTTCGATTGGTACGGCCGGCGAGGTACCTGATCAAATTTACTAGCCTTTAATAATGCTTCTGGTATTTCCTTTTCTTGTTGTTATATTACAGTGGACTCCTTTGGCTGCTAGCAACTTTGAATATCCTGATTTTTTTTAAAAAAATTGGGCGCTACAAATACGCTGGAGTCCATGTGATTTGATAGTAGAGGCCTTGTGATAGTGGTTTAGTAATGAACTGCAGATGTAGGCGCCTCATGTATATTGGTCATGCGTAATCTATATAATACTGTACTATGCCGAGCCTAGCCGTAGCTCATAGCACAACTCATTTTCTTGCCTACTAGTTGTCAAGTTGTAGCGCAACCATGTTTCCTCACGAAGAGATGCATTGCTTTCGATTGTCACCCCTTCCTACTAGTGGGCGATTTCCCATGAAGCCATACCACAGTCGTCGACGCTGTCCGCCCATACCCGAGCGCAGACGACAAGGCCGCCTTTTCAGCATCGAGCGACACACCGGTAAACACAATTTTGGCATTCTTATCAGGGGGGAGCTAGTATGCGGAGGTGCGCTTGACGAAGTCACCACCTTGCTGACTGTGCTCATGCTAGTTGTTAGAGTTTGATTCATCACGTTAGGCCCAACGGATAACGGGTCCTATGGGTACGCCCTGTTAGGGGGCGGTCCTCCTATGTGGATGGTGGTGCCCCCGTCGCTCTGTGCTATATAAAGGAAGGTGGGGGTCGCGGGCGCAATGCACGTTCGAGTTCACTGCGCCGCAACTCCCCACCGACATTTCACTAAACCCTAGACCGATCGATAGGGGGCGCTTGCCAGCGGCGGGAAGTGCCACCGACGCCGGCGAGCTCCAGTGCGTGAGATGATGACGGACGCGACGGGCTGACGCCTCTAACGAAACCCTTATGGTCGCGGGGTGTGAACCCTAACACCGCGCCGCCACTGCGGACTCACCCCGTCGACCCCCCCTTTTTCTGGTCTGTGCCCTCTTGTCTCGCTCTCTCTCTCTGTGCTTTACACTTGAAAAGCATAGACTTAATGCTACTAGAACATTATTATCCTTGGATCGCTCCTAGACGTATCCTAAGAATCCATCCCATGGATCCTCCTAGCGATCCTAAGAATTCATCAATGGTATCAGACGCCTCCTACGGAGGGGATCCACTCGGATCAAGCCTCATCGGCTAAACCAAACGCAACCCTAACCCTAAATCTCAAGAACAGAGAAGGGGATTAGGGGAAGATCAAGAACGGACATCGGATCAGCATGAATGAAACGAATCGAAACCTAACTCGCTAGGGAAAACCGATCCGAATCAAACGAATCAAGAACACAAGAACACAGAACGAAACGAAGCCCTAACCCTAATATGAACAGGGACGATGCTCTTACCTGGGGCTCGGTCCTCCATTGCTGGCGCGTGGGAAGAGCTTGACCCTGGTGAGGTCTCGCCACCGCGCGGCCTCGATCCTCGTTGCGGTGCGGACACCGCCGCTAGCCCGCTCGACGGCGGCGCGTCCACACCTCGGTGGGCGCGCGCACGGCGGAGGAGGCCGGCGGCGGCGTGGTGCTGCCTCTTCCCCGTCGGTCGCGCTCTGGCGCGGCGGTGCTCTCTCTCTGTCTCGCGCGGCGCGGGGGAGAAAGCAGAAGAGAGGGGAGGAATGAAACTAGGGTTCGGGGGACTCGGCCGTCGGCCGGGGTTTTGTTCCGCGAGGAACGCCGCTCAGCCGTCCGATCGACGCCGCCCTAGATCCAATGGCCACGGACGCTCCTGGCTGCTGGGCCGTCTTTGAGCCCAGGCGGGTTGCCGAATTCCCAGCCCAGGCCCACGTTGCGGCCTGGGTGGGAGGGGGGAGTCCCCGCGCGCGGCCGGTTGGGCCGCTTTGGCCTCTGGGCCGATCCATTTGCCCGGCCCGCGATGAATAGTATCGGTTTTCCATTTTTTATTTTCCAGAATTAAATAGAATTCCCATTTGAATAAATTTCAAATGGAATTTGATGAATTTTTTCTTGAACAAATTTATCAACGATAGTTTAATTCAGAGAATAATCACATGAAGAATATTCTGGAAAATAATATTTCGAACAATTTCATTTATTTTATTTTTCCAGAAACAATCAAGAATTTCCTTGTAATTTTGAATAATTTTTTGAACTGAATTTTGATGGATTATTCTCTCCACAAATTTTATCCAACGATATTTTTTTGTTTAGAGAATAATTCAATTGAATTTTCTGGAAAATAAGATTATGAACAATTTTAATTGTTTTCGCTGCGAAGAAATATTGAATTTGACTCTTAATTAAATTTAAACCAACGGGATAATTTAATTTTGAATTAATTTTAAAAATTTTTGATTTTTTTATTTTGTTGAGATTTTTAATATTGTTATTTTTTGGCCAAACGTTGTTAATAAAATTTAAGGGTTGTATGATTAATTTTACTTTTCCCCAAGGTAAAGTAAAAAATTTTGAAAGGAAATCGTTGGTTTTTAATTTTGACCAACTTTAAAAAAAAGGCATGCAATTTCATGTGAAGTTTCTAATTTTCTTTGGATAAATTTCGGAGTTAAAGGTTGGCAAAAAAAAATTTTCCCCCATAACGGTAAAAACCGTGGGGTGGGGGAAAAAGTATAAACAAGAATTCCATGACGAGTTTTAAAACTTCCCTTATTTTGGTGTCCTACTATTAGAGGAATGGAAAGAAAACCGATGAAACTGACAAAGCTTTTACCCCCGAAAGCGTGATTTTGGGGAATAGAATGAAATACGATTAAAATGGGGTTTGGATTAAACCCAAAAAAAAAATTAAATTGGTGGCGAAAGACCTTTAAAGAAAAATTTGAGGGTAAACCAGAATGAACCCCCTTTGTTTCCCTTAAAAGGGTAAAGGCCATTTTTATGGGTTTCTAAGGCCCAGAAAAGATAAAAATACGAAATTGTATTGAAAAGTCCCCAAGGTTTTGGTGGTGGCTTCAGAACTTTGAAAATGAAACAAGGGCAACAAAATTTAAAGAAAGGATTTGGAGATCAATGAAAATTCCTCATCCCCTTGGTCTTTCCACCCCAAAAGAACAAAATTTTTGCGTGAATTACAATATGAAATGAAAAGGGGCCCCTTAAAAGCTTTTGCAATGTGTGCCCAGGAGGAAGAGAGAATAAAGCCCGAAGGGGTTTGTATTTGCCCAAGGCATAAAAGAAAGTTTTAACAAAAAACCAAGGGGGAAAACCCCAGTGGAACAAAGGTTTCCCCCCAAAGCCCAAAAAAATCCCTTGCGAAGGGCAAAAAAAAAGACTCTGGGAAATGGGACTTCAAAAAAATATGGAAATGCTGAAAAAAGACCGTGAAGGAGTGCTTCAAGAGGGGTTTCAAGAAAATTTGCCTTTCCCTAAAAAAGTACTAAAAAAATTTTGATGAAAAAAACCTTTTGAGATAAACCCCTTTTTTTGTTTTAAATTTGGAAATTTGGTGGTTTAAATTCAGGTGCAAAAATTTTAGTTTGAATTTTTTAAACGGGGGTTAAGGGGAGGAAAAACCTGAAAGAGGAGAAAAAACGATTAAAGTCGCGAATGAGTAAAGCGAATTTGGGAAGCCTTTGGGCGATTAGTTTAAAATTAAAGGGGGCTTTGTATTTTTTGGTCAGGATGTCTCAAAGTTCCTCTTTACGTAGGAATTTGATAAAGTTTTTCCCCCAAATCGATTGTTGGATTTGGTGTATTTTGGTAATGGCAGTTGGAACTATTTGGATAATAAAAAATGTGTTGGTTTGCCTTCCGAAAAGAAAGTTTAAATTTGTTTTTCCTTTGATAATGTAAATTTATGTTGTAAATAAATTGTAAATGCCCCCAATCTACAAATGATTTTTTAAAAAGCGGAGAAAAAAATAAAAAAGGGGAATCTTCGAAATTTGGCATTGTCTTTTCCCATATTTGGGGGGAGAATAGAAGCTTAGTGAAAAAAAATTCTTCCCATTAGAATTCTCTTTTTAAAAAAATGTTTTGATTGACCCCAAAGGAAAATAGGGTTAAAAAAAAAAAAAAAAGATGCTAAACGAAGCACGAGAGTATTAGAAAAATTCACCAGGCCCTTTTGCGGTCCTTTCCCAATAAAAAAGGTGGGGGTTTAATAAACCCTTAAAAATTTTTGGGAAAGATTCCCGGTTATGGTATATTTATCCAATTAAAGAAAAAAAGGAAGTTTGGAAAAATTTAAGATTTTTAAAACCAAAATTTAAAAATAAACCCCCCCGAAAATAAAGATATTTCGACAGGGGTGGAGAGTTTTCGAGGAAAACCCCTTTATGGAAAAATTCCAGGTTTTTTGAAAAATTTCCCTCCCGGGAAAAATGGATAGCGCTCAAAACCCCCACCCCGGGGGGCTCGGAAAAAGGGAGTGGCTAAAAGGGAAAAAACCCTTTACCCTAAGGATATGGTGAGAAGCTTTGAGAGTTACTCCCCTCCCGGGGTTTTAATGGATGGAGGCACTAAAAAACCGATTCAAATACTAAATCGAGTCCCAAACCCGTCGGGGGCGAAAACAGTATGAATTAGGGAAAGGGAAAGAGAACCCTCATCAAGCATTACGGGTGGGGGGCCCAAGTGAGGAAAAGGTTTTTAACCCCAAATTTTGGGAAATTTTAGACCCCCAAGACTGTCAGTGTTTTCCCTTGGCAATAGAAAGATAAAAAGGATATGATTGTTTGTTTTGTAGAAAACACAAAATTTTGTTAAAAACAAGACACCTGTTTTCTTGGAGGATGCCCATGTCGGGGGAGAAAAGGTAACACGGAAATTGCTTGAGGAGAAGGGGTAAAAGTATATGATGGTTGAAAAAACCAAAATTTACGTTACATGCTGGAGTTGAAGTGAAAGTACTGTGGTGCCCAACCCCTGTTTTGAATTCCCCCATAGCCAACAAATGAACAAGGGGAAAACCTGCCCATCAGGACCCTATAGAATCAGAGGGCCCAAAGAGGAAGAAAACAAAACCCATAGGGGCCCAAGGAAGGGGCCCCTTAGAAGGTCTAAAAGGAAAAGAAGGTCAGTTTTCCCAGATGATTAGGGAAAATGAAAGAAAAATTTATAATGGAAGATGCCCTCAAACCTTTGAAGAACCCTGAGAAGGAAAAAATCAAAGTGGCTTCGGCCAGGGGAAGATGAGTTTAATTTTAAAGAATCCCCAAAAGGGTTTTGGGTTTAAAAAACCCTTTCCCAAAAGGAGTAAGAAATAGGACCCCCAAAGGGTCTACAAGACGAAATTGACCCCCAAGGGAATATTGAGGACAAAAAAAGGCGGATTGGGGCCCCGGGGTTTTTAACCAAAGGGGGAAGGGATCGATTAAAAATGAAACTTTTTTTCCCAGTTTTTAAAAAGATTTTTTTAAAGAATCTTTTAACCCACTTGGGCCCAAACTTGATCTAAAATTTAACACCCGATGGTTTGTAAAGAAAACATTCCAAAAGGGGGATTTGGATGAAAATTTTAAAAAAGGCAAAACCAAAAGGGTTTTTGTCTTTAAAAGGAAAAGAGAATTTGGGTGTGTTGAAAAGTAAATTTTAAGGTTTTAAAACGTTTGAGAAAAGTGGATTTTGGAAGTTTGATAAAACTAAAAAGGTTTTTGGGGTTTTTAAAGGGAAAAAGTCGAGGAAAACTGTGTTACGTGAAATTCAAGAAAAAAGAAATACATTTTCCTGACCTAATGTAGTTTTTTAATTCCTAGTAATGTTTAAACCAAAAAATTGGAGACGAAAAATTTCGCCTCAAACCTTTGATATGAAAGTCTCGGGAGGCCTGTTTGTTTTGGGGAAATTGAGTTCCGGAAAAGGGAAGAAAAGGGGGAAAAGGGATTATCGCAGAAAAAAACCCTAGAAAAGGGGAAAAGTTTTTAGTAGATGCGTGTAGCCATTTGCCCCAAATTGTAAAGGGCAAAAAATTTGGGGGAACATATTTGCCCCAAAAACCCCCAATATGAAAAAACAAATAAAAGCGGCCCGTTTTGCTTGAAAATTGGAAAGTTTAAAATTCCAAAATTTTATCCCCCTGAATAGCTTTTGTTAGGGGTTATTGGCGGGTTTCCCCAAAAAAACCCGGGAAAATTGAAATTAAAAAATTAGTGAAGAAAGTCTTGCTTTAATTTCAAGGTACAAAAGGTTATTTTTGATTATGAAAGTTTTGTTTCCCCGGCTAGAGGGGTATTCAGATTTGATATGTGGAGAAAAAAAGAAAATCCAATAGGATATTATTTACCCCTTGCAAAAGGAGTGATATCGGGGAAAAGTTAAAAACCCCAAACAGTAATACCCCCTCGAAAATGTGGGGGTTTGTAGTTTTTTGGGGCCCTCGGGGAGGTAAAAGGGGTTGAAGAAATTTGTCCCCGGTTTTGAAAAAAAAGAAAGTATAGAAAAGGCCGATGGGGTTTGTATTGGGATAAAAAAGCGGTAAAATTAGCTCACAAAATAGGTCAAGTGGTGCTGAAAAACCCTTGAAAAAAGGGTCTATGGGGGAAAAAGAAAAACTTCGGGATATATCTAAATCTTGGCATTTACGAACAGAAAGATGCAGCGGACCCGCTAAAAGGGGGCCCTTCCCCCCGTGTTTTAGAGGCCCAGGTGCCAAAGGGGGGTTTTTTAAGGGGAGCCAGTTTGAAGAACAAGGGGCCAAGTGATGGTTTTTTTTCCAAAATAAAAAGGTGTGTGTAGTGGGGGTTTAAATTGACAAGAATTGTGTGATGATGAAGCATGCTTATCTAATCTGTGAGGGAAAATGAAAAAAATTTGGAAAATTTTAAACTTGAAATAGAAAAAGAAAAAAAAGATCGAATAAATTTTGGGGGGAGAATGTTAGATTTTAGATCTTTTTAAGGCCAAGGATAAGGGCCCTGGGTTTTAAACCCCCTTGATCGGGGGGCCAAAAAATGTGGGGGGGGCCCCCGCGCCCGGTATAAAAAAGGAAAGGGTTTTGGGGGCCCGGGGCGCAATGCACGTTACGAGGTTAGGGCCCCGCCCCCCCCCCAGACATTTTTAAAACCCCTAGCCCGATGTAGGGGGCGTGCACGGGGGAAGTGCCCCCGAGCGGGGGCCCCCGGGTGGTGAAGATGATGGGGGAGCGCGGTGACCCCTTAAAACCCCCATGGGAGGCGGGGGGGAACCCCTAACCCCGGCCCCCATGCGTCCCCCCGTGCCCCCTTGGTTTTATTTTTTCTTTGTTTTCTTTTCTTGTGCTCCCTGAACAAAATTACTATTTTAAAATAGAACCCAAATTAAACCACTGGTTTGTTAAAAACGATCCTAAAAACCCAATCACTAAAACCCAGCCCAAAACCCAATGGCCCGATGATGAAGGGGCCCCGCATTAAAATAAGAGGGGGTTTAAACGCTTGTTGCATGAGTGGCCCATCACCCAAAAACAGGGGGGCTTTATAGGGGGTCCCCGGTATTATCCCTGCGCCCGCGAACCCCTCCCGACAAAATTTGACTGGTGGGGGGGCAACAGGTTGCAAAAAAAAACGACAGTTTTTACGTGTTTGGGCCCCCGTAGAAAAAAAAGTTTGGTTTTTTCGGGGGGGAGCCTAGTCTTTTGATGCAAGAAAAGGCGGCCCCCAAAGGAGTGGATGGGGGCGGCGAAAATAAAAAAGCAGCTGACGAGTTATATATAAAATTTTTCAGTTCGTAGTGGGGTTTTCTTTGTTTGTTTTTGGTAATGTTTTTTTGATATAAAGAAGTGTCGTCGGTCGATGTGAGGGCCCGGCCCCAAGTTTTGTTGTGATGGTGATGTGTGGTGTATGTGTTGTGTTGTTTTTGTGAGGTTTCGGGGTTGTGAATGTGAGGGTCTCGTGGCGCGCAAAGATGATGTCGTGGGGATCCGGCGAATAATGTTTAAAATAAAGGGAAAAGGAAAAAAAACCAGAAAGGTGTGTGCAGTTACGCGGAAACCCCCAAAATGTTGTGCGGTTTGATCTTGTTGGAGAAAGTCTAAGGAAAAAATTGAAAAAAAGTTTACCCTTTAAAATTTTCCCCGTTTTTCCCTTCCTTAAATAAAAAAATTATGTTTTTATTTTAAATTTAATATATAAAATTTTTAATGAACCTTTTGGAGGCTTAGAAAGTTAAGTGCCCCTTCCCCCTAAATGGAGGGAAAAAGGAGTTTCCCCAATAGCAATCATGAAAAATAGAATAAAAGAAGGAAAAGAAGGTGATTAAAAGTCAGTGGGAATTGGGGGCCCCCAAAATTTTGTTGGGGATTGGCAGCCAAAGTAGCCCGTCTGTGATTAATTGTTGTAGGGATTCCCTCAACAATGAATTGTATTAAATTTAAAAAAGTATCATAAAATTTTGATGATCCTCAAGTCCCCCAAATGGTGAAAATTTTTGAAATAAGTGTGGCGTGGCGAAGAAGGATCCCTTAAAAAATGTTAGAATTTGGTTTTGAAAAAACCTGAATGCCCCCCTGAGGTCTCCCGGAGGGGATGAGGTTACCCCGTGGGGGAGCAATATTTGGTTGGTTTGGCAGCCCCATCTAATAGTAAAAAAACAAATAAAAAAAAAAGTGTGTATATTGTGTGTGTGTGTGGTGTTGTGGTGGGGGTCAGTAGTGATTTGGTGTTGGCGATTGAGGCCCGAAAGGAGAGAAAAGCATGTGTGTATATGGGGTTTTGCTCATTTATGGGCCCCTAAGTAGTCGCAGAAGGCCCAAAAGAGGGAAAAAGGGGGTGGACATTTTTGGGGATCGACATTTTCTGGATATCTGTCCGGGATGCAGTGAGGCGTGGGGGGCAGTGTAACCCCAAAATTTTTCCCTTTTTGGGTTGTGTTAGAAAAATAAAAAAATAAATAATTTTATGTTCAAAAAATTTTAGATTTGTTGATTTGCACAAATTGTAAAAAATGAATTAAAACCTTTTTAAAAAAATTTGTAGATTTTAAATTTTTTGTGGTGATTGTTATTGTTTCTGGAGGGGATTGTTTGTTTTTAAAACGGTTTTGTAAATGTTTAGGTCTTGGTTGTCTTATTTTTTTATAAACAAATTTTGTTTCCCAATCTTAAATTTTGTTTGGCTTCCCCCTATGTTGTTTTGATAAATGATTCCCCTTTAGTTCATAATCATCAAATGTTCTAAAATTTTTTGGGATTTTTTGAATTTTTGGCTTTTTTATTTTTCAGAGAAATTTATTTTTTTATGCTCAAAATTTTTTTTGGCCCCAAAAATTTATTTTGGGGTTAGTGTTCAAAAATATTGGAATTTTCCCCAATTTTTGGAGCATTTGGAGTATTTTTTTGTGGTTAAATTGTTCGATTTTTTTATTATTTTAAACGAAAAATTTTTTCCCAAAATAAAAATAGCCCCCAATTTTTCCCCCCGCCCACGCCTTGAATAATTATAACAAAAGTCCAAAATTTTTTTCTAATGGGTTTTGAGGGAATTTGAGTTGAAAGGAAGGTTACCACAATTTTTACCATATGTAGTTGATTTTAGGTGGGAGTTCTCCCATAAAAATGTACCCCCCTTTGACCAAAAACCCCCTTAAAGGGGGGCCCCAGTTTGGGAATATAAGGTAGAAAATCTATTTTTTTATTGCCCTTTTGTGGCTTCAACCGTGGTGAGCTCTCGTGACATCCCTTTTCCGGGTCGATCGACACCCGGCGGGACCCCCCCCTTTTTTACGAAGAGGCAAAAGCAAAGATTCGTAAACGTTTTAACTGTTTATAATTAAAACAACTAGATTTTTTACTAAGTTTTTGTAAGAAAAGAATTTAATATGAGAAAATGCAATCTTATATGCTTTTAGAATAAAAGTTGCTTGTTTAAAATGCCCATAAATTAGGTTCACTGTTATTTTCTTTTTCAAAGAAAATTTAAATTTTTTAAATAGTTATGTGAAAATTGTATAAAAAAAATATGATTGTTTAGTTGCTTTTAGAATTAAAAAAAAAAAGGTTTAAATTTTAAAATTAAATTCTTTGATTACATGATTTTGTTAAAAAAAAACAATCAAGCATGTGGGTTTTTTCTTTTATAAATTAACAAATTGATAGTAGTTTTTTCTATAGTAGATTCGTTTTGGTTTTTGGGTTTTCCTGAGTGTACGATTATCTTTTGTTGTTGTTTCTTGTTGGGTATTTTTTTTATTTTTTTTCTTTTGTTTTTGGAGGGTTTTATGTGGGGGTTTTGCTAGAGTAAAACGGAAAAACGCTTGTGAGGTTGAAGATAGAAGGTGATATAAAGTGATGGTGTGGATTTGGAAGTTTTTAAGGAAAGATAAGGATCACCTTTGTTATTAAAACTTTAAAAAAAAATTATGTAATGCGTTTTTCCGTTTCAAAAGGGTTTTCCCCCAGTTTTACTTACCCCTTGCCCCCCCCCCCCCGGGTTAAAATTGGGTAGATAAGTAGTGTCTTGAAAAATAATTGACCCTGAAATTGCAAAGGATTAGCAAAACAGAAAAATTTTTTTTTGCAACTGGATTAAGGGCCCTAGGAATTTTTTTTTTGAGGTGTTAAAACCCTCTGAAAGCGATCAGGGTTTTAAAGTAAACCATGAGGCTAAGGCTTGGTTTATTAAGTAAGGGGGTACTTTTGCAGTGATTTTCATAAAATTTGTTGAGCCGGGGGGTACGGGGGTGGAGTGGGTGTTGCCTCGGGGGGTCCCATTTCCCCTTTTGTGGTCTGTGTTTTTGATTAGCGACCCCTTAAAAGATTCGTGTCCTGGTTCCCTTGGAGGTTTTGGAGTAAAAAAGGGTAGGGAACAGATCTGGGTAAAGTGAAAACCCTTGAGGTTTTTAAAATATATTTGGGTGTAGGAACGGGCCCTGGAATTTTATGGAAAGAATGACTTTTCTTATTGTTTGTTTTTATCATGTTACTTGATAAGGTTATGGGCTTTTGAAAATATTGTGCATCTATGAAAAATTGTAAAAATTTAAAAAGTGATGCATTTAAAAAAGTGTCTTTTTGGCTAGCCCCCTGTTTATTTTTGGTCGAGATTATTACGTTGTTTATTTAAAACTTTGGATAAAAATTGGTGGATAAAGAAGTGGATTAGGAGTTTTTCGAAGAAGGTAGGGTATTAATGTTGCGAAATTGGGGTTGGACGAATTTTTGTTTTCCCCCACTTTGATGTAATGTAATGTATTAGTTTTGTTATATAAATTGATTTTTTTCTTTTTTGTTGTTGTATGGGGATTTGGGCAACTTGATGATCTTGGTTTTGTTTTTAAACAGGGTGAAGCCCGGTTTAACCTTATATTCCCCGTTCAAGGCCGCCAAAACACGGCCCTAAGTTATCGATTTTGGAAAGGGATAAGGGAATTTCCTTCCACCCCCTCACTCATTTAACAATTTTGAGTATAAAATTTGGGGTTTGGGGTCGGGATAGAGGTGGGTGTAGGGTCCCGGATAGAAGGGGTGAAAGGGATGGGTCCGTGCCTGCCTTTGGTGGGGGGTTTTTGGGCGAGATGGAGCTTTTTTTGGGGGGGGGGGGCAGTGGCCCTGGCGATTGAATTTTTAAGGTGGTCAGAGTTTAGGATGAATGAAATTCCCAGTGAAATAAAAAGGCCTTAGAAAAATAAAAAGAATTTTAAAAAGCGTACCTTTTAAGAGTTGAAGAAAAAGAAAGTATCCCAATTGATTTCCCGTTTAAAATGTTGTGAGTGTATATTGATTTGTTAAAAATAGGATTGGAAGTAAAATATGATTTTGACTTAATTTGGTGGGCAATGGATAATAGATAAAGGAATTGGAAAATTTAAAAAGATTATTTATAAAAAAGGAAAAATATACTAATAACAACAAAAACCCGGAACAAAAAAAAAAGATGAAAAAAAACGAGAAAGCTGAAAAAAAAAGAAAAATTTTTTTGGTTTCTAATACCTATGTGATTAGAAAATATTTAAAATTTCTAAGAAAATTTGAAAAAGTTTGGTTTATCCCTCCTGTTGTGGGCTTTGAGTGGGCCAAATCGGACGGGAAGGGTTT
>JAJDON010000175.1:0-19306 GCA_022036555.1 Microstegium vimineum | reverse complement strand
TAATTTTAATTTTAATGACCTTGCGGGTTAAATGTGTTTACAAAATGAATTATATATAGGAGATTTTGGATATTTACTATGATTTGCAAGTTAAGGTGTGTTTGCTAAGAAAAAGCATAAAGGACATCGGTTTTAAATTGTAAGGGTTTGGAATTTTATACAGAGCCCCGCATCATATTAGATTACTTTTACTAGGATATTGAATGGTTTATCTGATTCATTTTGTTTGGGGCGTCCAAAAAGTATTTTGATGACTACTGATCAAAGCCCCCAAAACATTGTTTTTTTTAGAAGATTGCACATCCTTTTGAATTGAAAAGGGGTTTCTTTCTAAAGCCTCACAAATTTTTGAATGAACACTGCACTTGCGGTTTCTCAACTTACTTCTCGTATTACGCTGCAGATTTTTAAACCCCAATGGAAAAGCACCAATTTCTTGTAGGGACAAGCAGATCACCCCTGAGGTTCTCGCACCCCTGAGGTTCTCAGATGGGACTGTGGAGGAGTTCCAGCACCAAGGAGCTTAAAAGAGAAATCCCCCAAATTGTCAATGTTTTTCGGTTTGCCGCAGGAACTGCATTGAACGGGTACTTCCCCATTTTTTTTTATCCTTTCATCTGCAAAGTTTAACCCCTAGGTTTTGAGGATTTCCCCAAGTTAAAATCCCTCCCAAATTCAGCTACCCAAAAAAAGCTAATAAAAAGCAAGTAAACCATTCATTAATCCAAATAAAATTGGTTACATAATGGATTCTAGTTTTGAGGGAGTCGAAATCCACTGTGCTTTTGGCTATCAAATTGAGCAGTTATAAAAGAGTGTCAACGACAGAACGACGAGTAGGGGGGAAGCAGGAAAACCCGATCCCGGGGTTTTGCACTAGAGGTAACCCAAGCGCCATCGAGGTCGAGCAGAAAGGGTTTGCCGTCTCTCACCATTTTCCCCAACAACCTGGTTTCTGGACCAGACCCAAGCATTTGGCCTAACAACCCCACGCCAGAACAACCCGGGCGTCCGTACGCAGCATGGTTGACCAAGGTGGAGGGAAAGGGGCAATCCCCTACAAGCTTCTGCATTTCAGGAAGGCGTTTCTGGAATTTTCATGTTGCGGGGATCAACGGGGAAGGGGGCAACAGACTGTGTCAAGGGTTAGGCAAACCCAAAACTTACCAAAGCGTTTGAGCTGAATGCACCTTTGAACAAGTAGACAGATCCACTTTCACACTCCTGACCCCTTTGTTGGGTACACTGATTACCCTTTTATCAGTCCTAAGTTTTTTTTTTTGAGAGTACACAGTAAACCAGACACCAACACCACGCACACTCGCCCCTCGAACCACGCACGCAAACCCTA
This sequence comes from Microstegium vimineum, assembly GCA_022036555.1. Classification (NCBI taxonomy): domain Eukaryota; kingdom Viridiplantae; phylum Streptophyta; class Magnoliopsida; order Poales; family Poaceae; genus Microstegium; species Microstegium vimineum. Next base: position 17,955 of record JAJDON010000175.1, on the reverse strand, counting down.
CCCCCTATGAGCACCGGCAAATTTTTGAAGTTCACAAGTCACCACAGGCGCCCGCTGTCACGGAACCCCCGCCTACCATTTAAAGCTAACCCCGAAAATTCGGAATAAATCTAGAATAAGTCCATGTGTTTCTTGAGGAAAAAAAATTTAATTTGGTGTTATATATAACTGCTCTTGACATAAATTTTCAATGAAATAAATTTGTTCAACCGGCAGACTGCTTACACTCCTCGGGTGTCGAAACTGAACTTAGTAAAAATTTGTGGTTCTTTTTATTTTTTTTTTATATCCTTTTGTGATGGATTTCATGCTCATTAAATAGATTTTTTGTCAAATTTTCAAAATGACCTTTGCTTTTTAAGTGAACAAAATTTCAAGTTTATGAATTTTAAAAAAATTTGTATCAATATTTACATCGTAAAAAGTATTTTTATAAAAAAAATAGATTACATAAAATATGTTGAGACTTAGCTTATTCGGTATTATAATGCATATTATTTTAAATAGTTTGGTTAAACTTAAAATTGTTTTTTTTTTTTTGGGAAAAGGAAGATGCACTTGTTTTGGGAGCGAGGAAGCAGTTATTTTCTCAGCCACCAAATTCAAAAAAAAAATCGTCAAAAGTTTTAAAAAAAGGGACCACCTATTTCATCTTTCATGGGAAAAATGAGAAACACCATTTTAATATTTTTAAAGGGGAAGAAATTGATTGACAATTGTTTTTTATGGTAAAAAATTGAATTAGACGTGGGCTATACCGGCCGTCAGGTCATTTTTTTTAACAGTGAGAGAACAAATGCGAGGGTAAAGCGTCAAAAACTATGCGGGTTCACTAAAGCTTGAGGGGCAAAAGCAAGAAATTAAAGGGAGGAAGGCGGGTCCCCCCCTGATGTATTTGGGCCTTTCTCTGAGTACTCGCCGCACGCCGTTGAGCTTGGCCCAGCGCTCGCCCGCTTCTCCTGGGCCCACCCGATGCGTCGGGGCCACCCGGTTTGGACAGCTTCTCTGAGCCCGTGATTTCATCGATCGGCCTTCATCTGCAAAACCCGAATAAAAATTGCAAAAAGAACCAACAAGAAAACGTTTGCTCTTTGAATTTTAATTTTAACCTGCATTTTCTTCATCTTGGTCTACTTTTTCTCTTCTCATGGTTCCCCAGGCCTGTATTTTTCCCTCTTCCACGTTTATCCCTGAATGAAACAAGCCAAAGGCAAAAATTTGAAATTTTTTGTCCCAAAGGCAGAAAAAAATACAGCAGCAGAGCTACGGGTACAAAACAAAACAAAGAAACACCTCGCCATGAACTTGGCCCCCGTTCAGCCTCCCCCAGGCTGCGCGGGGGACTGGAGCGAGTTCACGCTGGGCACTCCCCAACCACCCCAGGGCGCTCCCCTCCTCGGCGACACAACCACCATCCCTCCCGCCGTTTGCCACCTGCTCGCTCGTCTCCCTAACATGGGGGTGGTCACACCCACAGGCACGTCCTGGCGTTTTCCCCTCGCCGGGTTTGACGACCTCGGGATATGGCTCCGCGCACGGGTGGAGGCACGGACGGCGGGGCCGTCCTGGACGGCTCTTGCTGGCGATAGGGGTCACCGCCCCCATGTCCCGCGGCACAGGGGCCGCATCCCCGCCTTGGGGCACCATCTTCTTGGTCTCCCCCTGTCGTCTCGTCGCCGCCGCTGCTGCGCGGCGGGGGCGGCGAGGGTGCGCCCACCCCCACGTACCCCAAGGGCGCCGCCACGCTGCTGCGGGACACGCGCCTTTTTCTGCGGGGACGACCGAGGGGGGGCCGGTCGTCGGCTTTGGAGTTCCTGGGCTTCCCCGGCGCCACGCCGCCGCCGGGGGTTCCTTCCCCCGGGGCCGTTGGACACGACAGCCCACCAGCCATTTTTGCGCGTCGTCCCACTGGACGGCATCGCCTTGGCCGAGACAGGCTTGGTTTTTTCCCGCCTGGGGCCGCCCGTTGCCGCCCTCATTGCTGCTGGTGTGTAGTCTAAGGGCGGCCACATTGCAGATTTAGAAAGTCGTACTGTCAATCATCAGGTATTCTTTCATAAAAAAGGGGAAATTGTGCGTTGTTCCCCCTGAGTTCAAAGAAAAAGGGTTTTTGGGCTCCAGATCCAAGATTTTCAGACCTAAAGCTACTGTTTTTTCGTGATCGAGAAACTTGCTGAAACAAAAACTTACAAACCACAGGATTCTGTATCCAAAACCAAAACAAAAACGAATCCCATTTTTCCCCACCATAGCATAATACTTAGTTTTAACGGGAATTGTCAAACCTTTTCACTGAAACGTTTGAAAGGAGACGGGCGCCCTTTGGAAAATCGGGAAAAGGCCTGCAGGGTGACGACGCAGGACTGCGGGAAAATGGAGGAGATGGCTAGATCGACAACTGCAAAGTAAAACTGACCGGAGGACTGCTACTACCGAAGAGTCTCTACACTACCCGTAGTACCGACTAGTAGATAGACCATTTCCTGGGCTTTTCACCTTTGTTTTCCTTTTGGCGTTGGGCGGGGAGCACAGCACGCACCGGGCACGGTCTGCACACTGCACTGGTCTATGCACACGGGGGGACGGGATTCACGTGACAAAGAGAAATAAACACCGGCCGTCTGGTGTCGGGCGTGGACCCCCACGCATCAATCTTGGATTATGCAAAATTTCCCCCAAATTGACCCACCAATTACAACTGTAACTATACACGGGTCGGGGCACAGCCAACGTTTACAGCTACACTAACGTCTAAGGGGCCCTGTTATGGGCAAGTTTATGCTTATAATAAAAATTTGTGCTCAAATTTGTGTCAATTTTGGGGTCTTTTAATTGATTCGGTTATTATTTTACACCCAATAGCCCTGTGTTAAGCCCCCATTGGGGTTTTTGGGCTCATCCATCTGTGAAACGGGGACAAATCATGTGCGCTTTAGATCATAAAAACAGGAAGGGGGGAATTAACAATCACGCCCAAATTTTAATTTTTTTCTAACGAATTCCAAAAACCCAGTTTGAAAAATTAGCACCCCCCCCCCCCCCCCCCCCCCCCCCCGCACCCACAAAAAAAAAAGCTTTAAACCCCCAGTTACAAAAATCCACAAGCCACCAAAAAAAAACCCCTAATCTTCAAATTAAGCCCGGGGAGGGTAGTTTTGTTACATATTGGGGGAGGCGTGAGTGGCTGGGGGCGATACGTAAGGGAAACAAAGGGGCCCATCGACCCAAGAGACGCCAAGGAAATCACCCCACTGCGCGAGTGCTTTTGTTCACCCCTTTTTAAAGGGGGTTAAAACCCCCTTTCAAAACCCAAAATCAATTCAAAAAAAACAACTTCTTTTTACAGTCCACCCACTTCAAAAATTTTAAATACTTTAACCAAACTCAATTAAACCCATAAACAAATTATACACATAATTGTCGTAAAACCCATGAATTGCAAAAAATTACATATAAGATAACATAAAAGCAACGAATTAAAAGCTTTCTAATTTCACCAAATTTATCAAAAATTTACTGAAATTTCTTTTGCAGTAGATAATTTAAAATTGGAAGAAACACCCAGCCAAGTCAAAGCCAGCCCAACCCAAAAGAGGCTCAAGTTAGGTTTTTTTGCATGGATTTTAGAGAGGGTTCTTGGGTTGGGGTTTGCAGATTAAGAAGACTGCTAGAGGAGGTCGTGCATTTTTTGAGGGTGGGGTGGGTCTGACTTGCGAGGGGGTTGCTGCTCTGTTCCATTTTTTGGAGGAGGGTTTTCGGGTGCTTATAGAGGGGTTTCTCTTGCCATTGTTGAGGAGGTCCCGCTTTGCGAGGTTGCTCTGCTCCATTTTTTTGATGAGGCTCAGACTGCTTAGAAGGGTTTTTTTCCATTGTTTTGATATAAGAGGTCGTCGTGGGCCGGGAACGCCGGCGGGGGTTTATTAAAAGGGGAAAGGGGGCCAGGGGTTTTGCCCCGGCCAAGCCCGAATTCTCGCCTGGCTTCCACGGAATCGTCTCGCATTGCCATCTCAACTAAGTAATCTGCTTATAGAGTTTGTTCTGATTTTTTTCAAACCTTTAAGCCCGGAGGGACTATAAAACAACCTGTTAATAAAGTTTCCCCAATTGCAACAATCGACCAAATCGATGCGCACACATTCCTTTGTGTTGGGGGGCCTTTACAGTCCCCCTCCCTGTCAGTCAGTGCCAGGCTTTTTATGCCTCTCTCTACCACAGCTATTTTAACACATTTTACAAGAAAAGCCCGACTGTTCTAATCGTAGCAGCCCCGAGCGCTGCTGCCATTTTGTGTGCGTTTACCTTTCCCTCCACCAATGATCTGGCCCGGCCTCTGTTCCTTTCCCTTCCGTGGAGAGGGGAGGCAACGAATTAATGCTCTGGTCTGGTTGGGGCCATGGGAATTCCCATGGCGCCAACTTGAGCCAATTTTTTTTCCCCCCCATGTTTTTATTCAGTATAGTGCCTGTTGCTTCTCCTTGTCGACTCTCGCCTTGCGCACCGCCTCGGATCTGCTTCTCGTGCTCCTTGAGCATGTCCTCCTGTTCCCGCCGGGCGGCTCAGCGGCCCCCCCATAAGGGCCTCTTGTTCCCCCTCCCAAACCCTGGACAAGAAAAAAAACAAAACCATTAGCACTTCCTGTCAACTGCACAAACCCGAGATCGACGAATGGGCCCCTCTCTATCTGTTGGGGACCAAGCTTACCCGAGGTCCCCTTTTGGTGGTGAGAGGGCCTGGGCGGGGTTGGGGCCGGCCCCCGACTCCAGCCGGTTTTTACCTGGGGTTTGGGGTTGGTGGAAAATCGGGGGCAGGGCGGGCCCGGAGTGCGCGTAGGACCGTGCGAGGTAGGTGCGACGCGGACCCCTACGGAGCGGAAAGCGCGCGAGACCGCCCGCTGGTCGCTGCCCCGTTGTACCACGTCGACCCGAACCGCCGCCGGTCTGCAGCGTCGCCCCCCCGCGCACGGCCACGGGGGGAGGCTCGACCGGGAAACCCGGCACGCTGTCTTTCCCCGAGCTGTAGTGGTGGCTGTGCTCTTCGGTTTTCCGCGCGCCGCCTCCCGGAGACGCAATGGCGACGTCCTGAGCTGGCGCGGCGCCCTTGCCGTCGTCCTCCCCGGGTTTTCCGTACAGACCCTTTCCGCCAGCCCGCGGTGTTTTGCCTAGAAAAAATGTGCATCAAGAACAGTGGGGGTCACTGGAATGGAAGCGGGAAAAAGTAGCCATTCAGGCCATCCCCTTTCCAGGTGGTTCGCGTACCTGCTGGCCTCCTGGGCCCCGGACTTGCGTCGTACTCCTTTCAGGGTGGGTACTGGGCAGGGTCCCGGATCACACCCAGCGGCTTGGTCCGAAAACTGAGGGGACAAGATCAAATGCAATGCAGCAGTGTTTTTAGTTTCCTTTTGGGTGGCGTGTTTGTTGTGTTTTTCTAATGAAACAAATCATACGAAGTTGTTTAATTTAAATTCCTCGCGTCCAGACAGACGCCCCGGTTCCCCCTGCCGACGGCTCGATGGCGGCAGCGTGTCGAGCACGCCACGCCGTGGGGGGAAAGTCCTTAACGTCTCGGGGATCTTGGGGCCCCGGGACGGGCCCCTGCGGTTGAAGGCGTCACGTCAGGTGCTTGGCCTTGGCCCTATTCCTCGGGCGGGAGCCGCAGAGCTTTAAGATCTTGGCAAAATGCCATCTCGGGTTTTTTTCCCCATGATGGGGTTGCCCGCGACATTCGGCAGGGTCAGCCGGGCTCCACAGGGCGACGGGACGCAATACCGGGGGCGCCGAGCAGGGGGGGTTTCCCGGGGGGCGGTACCAGAGCGTACGAGCGGGTGGTCATGGGGTGCGGCTTTTTTGGGTCGAAAAAGGGGGCGACCCGAAAATCGGCGATCCGGAGCACGCCGTCGGGCCGATAGGAGATTGGAGCCCTTGGCCCGGTGCAGGACGCCCCGCGCGTGGCAGTGGGGGCAGGCCCTCGGGACGGCGCATCAAGCACTTTTACCCGCGGGTCCGTGAACGCTGCCCGGACAGCGGGGCGAGGCCGGCGAGGTCCCCTGCCCCTACTCGAACACGAGTAGACTGTGCGAGAGGGGCGAGGCGAGCTTCCAGCTTATCACGGGGGGTGGTCCCGGGGGGGGGGGGGGGGGGGGGGGGGGGGGACGTGGGGCTCCCCGCCATGAACCGACGCTGTCCCCGGGCCTTTGACGAACCCCACCCGCTTCAGCCCACGACTTTCCGCTCCCAGTCCCGCCCTTTTTACACTTGGTACGTGCCCCCCCGATCTGTCCCCGCTCGAACGTTCGGCGCGACGGGTAGCCACCCTTCCACATTTTCGCCGGGCCCGGGGCTCACCACGACGGCCAAACCCCCGATCACGTGCTCGCCGAGAAACCCTGGGCACGCTGGGGATTAACCCGCTCGCTGGTGGGGGTGGGGGCTGCGTCGGCCCCCCGGGTGCGACGACTTCGAAGTCGACGGGTGACCACCCCCGGGGGGCGCCTTTGCCTTGGCTCTCCGGGCGATCACGGCGTGCACGGCCACGGTGGCGTCCCCCTCCGGCGGTGACGTGGTGAGCGCTCAGGGGCGGCTTTACGCCTTCTCAGCTGCGCCCCGGGGTGCGGCGTTGCGGGCGGCGCCTCCACGACGCCCTCCTTTTTCAGAGGGCCCCCCATCGCCGACGACGACAGCGGTGTCCGGCGCGGGGGTTTCCCCCCAAACGAATTCGGCCGGGGACGCGCGGCTAGGGTTTTGAACCGCCGCAGAATCAGTCAGGTGCCAGCCGCTAGGGGAGACCACGGGCCCGACAAGAAGCGGCGGCCGTCGTTGTCCTGGGGCGAGGAGGAGGGGGCAGGGGGTTGCAACCGGGGAAGGGAACGGCACGCGCGTAGCTATCCGGCGCCGGGGCCGGACAGCTGCGCGCGCGCGGGAGGGGGGAGAGCAGAGGGGGCGGGAGACAAAAGGGAGGCCCGGGGACACGAGCCGTTCGAAAAACGACGGGGAGGGGAGGGGGGGGAAGCGGGGGTTGGCGCGAGCGCGGGGGGCCGGGGGGGGCCAGGGGGCACGAGCTGGGGGGGAGGGGGAGCTGGGTGGCCAGGGGGGGGTATGGCGCGCACGACGCACGGGGCTGGGGACACGCCGGACTGCCCCCAATTAGGCCAGGCCGCCAGGGGATGGATATCCTGGACGCCCGAGCCTAGCCACGCGGACCTCCATGATTTTCCTTGCGCTGGCGGTGGTTGGGTTTTTTATACCACCCCTTTTGAAGAAAAAAAAACTATCTAAGCATCAAAAAAATTTTTTTATTAAATCATGAATTTTGTAGACTGGGCAAATAGAAAAAGGGATTTTGTGAGTTTTTCTGGGGACCTTTGGGGAGACCCTTTCCCAGCCAGCTTTCTTTTCATCGGTTTATCGGATTTAAAAAAAGATATTGCAATACAAAGGTCAATGAATAAAAGGCGCAGCCTTGTACGCAAAATCAAAAAAGCGACCCGTCGCGCTGCCCCAAGGAAGGAGGAGCCGCGCGGGGGAGGAAAAAGAGGGGGTTTTGGCATCCGAGATGACACCTCACTAGCGAAAAGGGTTATGGCAGTTCAGGAAACCAACCCCGGGAACCAGAAGGAGGTAAGGGGGAAAGGGGACCGCGACATGGCGGGGGGGCGGGTTTAAAGGGGGGCGACGGCCCAAAGGGGCACATCGAGCGGGTGCCCAAGAAAACCGGTTTGGGGCGGGGGTGGCCCTGGGGGGGGCATGACGGGCTCACCGACGAGGGGTTTGGTTGCGTGGCTGGTTCAGGTCGGGGTGGGGTCTGGGTGGTGGCTCGCCGCCCATAATGGAGGTAGGGGCGAGGGACGAGGACTGATGCCGACGGGCTTCGTGAGTTTGGAGGGCGAGGGCAATCTGAGTGGAGACAACGAGTTGCGAGCGGTGTGGAGGGTGGCGAGGAAGCTACGTCGGAGGTGGCACTGATAGGGGTGAGGATGAGAGCATGACGTGTGGAGGAAGGAGTTACGTGTTCTCTGAGGGAGCAACCCGTCACATAATAACTACGGTCTAAAAAAATAGTAAATTTTGATTTTGAATATATGTATTGGTGTAATATAAACCTATATGCACTTATACTAGTCAACACAACGACCTCAAATTTGCTCCGTTGAGAAATCACTTGATACGAGTTTCTGAGTTAAGGCCAAGGACGTACTGCACCGACCAAGACCTATGGTTTATTTCATTTATGTAATGACCATTTCGCCTATAATATATTTAAGAATATTTGTAAAACCTATTCAGAGCAATAACCAATGTAAAGATGAACAATACAGATTTAATAGTTCTGAAATCTCTCTGCCTCAACCTACGTTTGCATCCGGTTGTCTTGGGCATTCGGCTCGCTTCATTTTTTTTTTTAAAAATGTACTGTGCTATTCTTCTTTCAATGATGTCTCGTGCTATTGTGAAGAATACATCAAATGGTGGGTCATCTTATTGCATATGGATAAAGATGGGTGACATCATTTTTTTTGGTATTTTCTTTAAAAATCAAAGCCGGATATAGATAGTGTCATAGTATATCATATACAAATATGGACGTGGATTTGTCTCGATTACAAAGACAAGTAAATACGTACGTATCAAATATGGGACAAGCCAGATTCAAAGAATACCGGTCCCAAATATTACATGTGTTCGATATGAATTGGATGTATAAGTCTCTTGAAAAAAAGTAATTTCAGTATACATTTCTTTGATAACACATAATTCAGAGCCGGTGACCATCAATTGGAGCGGCTAGCACGAAGATGGAATTCGTTGCAGAAATTATTAGGCGCGTGGTATCTTCTGAGCGCAACTTAACAGTCGGACGAGCTGACTGCTGCATGGAAGGCACTGTCCGTTGCCACCGGCGTCCGTCTGTGTGCAGCAGCCTGCGTCGGTCCTGTGCGCAGTCGCCGCCGTCCGCACTAGGAAGAGCAACACCAGAGCGAGGAGACTCCGTGCGCCGCCGGCGTCCGAACTCGCCATCGGTCATCCTTGCGAGAAAACGACGCACGGTCTATTGCGGATGGAAGAAAAACGTTGAACTCCAAACCTGAGTAGGGCCAGGACCAGACTAATGCCTTCCAGAAATTAATAAAAATTATTAATCACTTACTCCCTCCGTCCCCCCACCCCCCCCAAACGCAATTCTATTTTTGAATGTAGACTAGACACGCGTGTCTAAATTTAAAGTTAGAATTGCATTTTTTTTTACAGAGGGAGTAAGCTTTAAAATTCATGTAAAAGTCACTTGGCTAAAAGTCATCAAACTTTGTGTTGGCTGATTATCAGGCGTGCTCAATCAGCTCCCCACGATGCCCCTTTCGACCAACACATCGCAATATTGGACTTTTTTTCATTTTTAATCATTTTATTAACTAATTTTATTATATAAACCGATTTTTTTTTAATCTAACCATTTGACCGCGCCATGGATGCATGACACGGCGAAATCACGACGCGGCAGAGGTCTGACTCAGCATGCCTCGCGCGGGCATGCTGACTCATCGAGGTGACGTGGCGGTCCTGTCGCGCCACCATGCATGGCGGCAGTGACGCGCCACGGATCTTGGCGTGGCAAGACTATATACAGACCCGGCCCCTTCCAGACGCTGGCTCCTCCCCATTTGCTCCCCTCATCTCTCTCGGGTTTTTCTCCTCTTGCTCAATTTTTCGAATCACTTAATTGAACCGTAATTTTTTGATTTGATCCATTCAACTTCAAGAGCAAGGTATCCTATCCCTTCTCTATTGTTTTTTTTGTATTGATATGTTATATATGATTTGCATTTTGTTAAACTAGCAATGTTAATAGTTATGGTTTGAATAATTTTGAATTGTTGTATAGGATACCACGACTGTGTAGAGCTATTAAACCTAGGTAATCTCACTATATTTGTTGTATTTCTTTCGATTCATTTATTTTTAACGACTAGTGTGTTGTGTTTTCTCATGAGGTAATTATACCAAAAATTGATTAAATTGTAGGAAGGGTAGGAAGGGTCTGTTGACTGGAAATGTATTCGACCCTAAGCCTTTGCCTACTGGTGTTCCGGTTCCATGTGCTTTTGCGGTGATGCTTGCAAGGTTGAGATTTCCGAGGACGAGCAAACCTATAGGCAGCGGTATTGGATGTGTGCTAATTTTGCCTTTCCGCCTACGCTTGAACAACGTCGTACTAACTTAATGGTGAGAATTTTATCTTATAATCCATCAACTTTGATCATATGAAAGATTGCTTTCATTTCTATTTACCATAACGTTGCATGTATTACAGACCCCTCCACCGCTATGTGACTTTGAGCAGTGGATCGACCAGAGATCAAGGAGTCCGACAAACGTCTTCTGCAAGGTATGAAGGACTGGGACGGGAGCGTCGAGTGACGTATGAGAAGATACCGAAAGAGGAGGCAGCTGAGAAGGAGCACAAGAAAGAGGAGGAAGAGAGAAGAGGTGCAACCTACAGGGAGGAGAGGGATAAGAAGCTTGAACGCGCCCGCCGCGCGAAAGCAGCTATGGAGAATAATCCTGATGCTCTGAGGAAGGAAAGTGCCCCGTTCCACTCAGTAGTTGTATGTTTGTGGAATAAAAAATGTTGTCCATTGTGGTTGTTTTAATCGCTCTGAACTTTTAATTATGTTGTAACGTACTTTGGTATCTTCCTTATCATCATGTACTATTCTATTTAGACAAATGCTCTTTTTAAACGAAGTAGTGCATTAGAAATTTCAACTCACATAGTACAATGAACTGGCATGTGAGAATATGTACTAAACAAGAGTACATATTTCTTTTGTTAAACCTAACACGCCTTAGGTAAACTAAACCGTACAAATGAGAAAACATTGAAATGACATGGGAGAACAAGTAAACAAACATGGTTACAAATGTTTTCTAAACTAATCCTAACACGCCTTAGGTAAATGAAATAGCAATGACATAGTCCAACATAGGCAAGGTCTAGTAGTGCTCTCACATAGCGAACTATGTTGCACCTTCTCCACAATATCCACCTAGTGTTTGTGGAGGTGGTGGCGGTGGTGGTGGCGGTGACGGTGGTCCCTTCTTCCTGTGACAAAGGCATGTAGGGGCCGGCAGAGAGGTGGGCGGTGCCCGGGGCGGGCCGGCGGGGGCGCGGGGGCCTGCGTCGGGACAGGGGGGGGCCCGAGGGAGACACAACAGAGGGGGGGAGGCAAGCCCCGGTGCAGTGGGCCGGTTTTGGGGCCTTGCCGCCCCAAAAGATCCATGGCGGGGCAAGGGGCCGGACACGTCATCAGCTGAGTCAGCATCCCCGCGCCGGGCTTGTGACTTAGCACCTCTCCCGCACCGCCATGTTTGACGCGGCAGGTGATTTGGCCGCGCCATGCTTACGGGCCCGGGGCCCCCAAAAATTTAATGCAAAAAATAAAAATAAAAACAGTGCAACTACAATGGGAGCACATTTTGGGGATATTTTGCGTGAAAAATGGGATGACTTGTGACTTGGAATTGTTAAAGCAAACTGGGGGGCTTTTTCTAGATTTGTTTTAAAAATGTTTTTTTCTAAATGATTTGAGTTTCCTGAAATTTCACTACAGGAAACCGCGGACTTGGCGAGTGATGGGAAAACACTCGGCAACTAGCCTTTTGCACTCGGTAACTAGTTTGCCGAGGCCGCACTCGACAACAAGCAAATGCACAGAAAAGCCGAGTCGGGAACTAATTTAGTTGCCGAGTGCCAGATTTTGGGCACTTTGGTAACTAAATTGCCGAGTGCTAGATCAAGCACTGGGCAACAAAAATTTGGGGATGAACCTTTAAAAGGACATTGCCGGTCCATGGGGCTGGCACTCGAAAACATTTTTTTTTTATTTTTTTTGCCAAAAAATTTTGCCGGTGCCAACCCCCGCACCGGAAACTATTTTTTTTTTTAATAATTTTTTCCCGATGCAATTGTATGCACTCGGCAACTCTGAGAAACGACATTTTTAGACTCTCGTTTCTCAAGTTCCCCGATGCAATGCCCATTGCACTCGACAACAAATTTAGCCCCTAGTGTGACACCGGAAAATTAAAAAAAATTGTTTTTTTTGTTTTTTTGTTTTCCAAAGAAAACATAGAACAAATAATAGATATTATCACTTTCCCATTCAAATCACATTTTAAATCAATTCCCCACCCAAATCACAAAAATCACATTCACCATCAAACACATACTACCCCTCCTCATTCAAAATACACTACGCATAAACATCACAAACATCCAACAAACGTCCAAAGTCCATAAACATCACATACACAATAGAGTCCTAGATCCATCCCTAAGTTCATAATCCATCACATAGCTATAATAGTCACAATCTAAGCGAACACAAGTCCAAGTCTAATATAAGTCTGAGGGGCATGGAAATAACAAAGGACAAGTACCACTGCGTCATCCGACCATCGGGGGGGAAAAAGATTTTGGGAAAACCCCCCCTTTTGGAGGAGTGTCATTGGCCACCCCGCGGGAAGGGACCACCGCCTTGAACCGTCGGGTTCGAACCATAACACTGCTGCACAAAAAAGAAGTCAATAATGAGTATCTGAGAAATTAGCACAAATCCTAGGTAAAACCCCTAGACATATTTCCGGTGTCCCGAAAAAAAATAGGTTTTGGAGGAGGAAGCCCAGGCCAACGGGTGGGGAAGGACCGGCACACCACATAGGAATTGCACTAAGGGGGCCCCGAAGCTGAACATGTCTCGCAACCCCTTCTCCTCGGCCGCCCCCGGGCTTGTACAACCCCCCTCTCCCAAACCTTGTGCCTCCCTTTCCAAACCCATAGGCCCCCCTCCGTCGTCCCCCTGCCCCCGCCCCAACCCCCACCGTTGGCCTACTCACATGCTACCCACAATGTTTTAAACAATGCAAATGCAAGATATATAGATGTGTAAAAGCAATGAAAGAGTACTAACCGCGAATCCGAGATCTGCTGCTGTGAGCTCAGCTGTCGAGGGCGTATGGGGAGGGACGAGTTTCGTGCTCCTTGCTCGAAGGTCCAAAAGGGTTTGGGGAAACAGAGGCGGAGTCAGCGCGTTGTTTCGCCATCCATAGCGGCGGCTGCTTCCCTCCTCCTAGCCTCATCATGATCTTTGCGTCCAGGGATTTGGGGGCCGGATCGAAGGCCCCCCCATGCTGTGACGAGCCGCCGAGATGTCTCGTAACCTGCTGGCCGGGTTGGTGTACAGCTCGGGCGGGTGCGCTGGGTTGTAGGTGTTGGCGGGGTCCGTCGCCTTGCCCTTGTGTGCCAGGCTGAACGCCATGAAGTCGTTGCACTCCTGCCTTGGTGCGACCCGGGAAACTGCGAGTAAAAATAAAGATGATTAGAAGTAATGAGAATTGAGAGTTGTAATAAAAAAAAAGATAAAAAACACAAAGAAGATTACCCAATTCGAAGCGTACTGGGAGAGGCTCTGTTTACCCTGGTGGTGTGGGGCAGTCATCTGCGAACGGCAATCACGACGGATCGCACTCTTCTCCATCCACTCGGCGAGAGCCACCTGTCCACAATACCGCCCCAGCAGAGGGGGTCCTGGCGCACCAATCAGGACAAACGCTGCATGTCATCAAGTTATTGATACGTCAAAATATACCAATCATGTAGGGTGGTAGTATTGATGTTTCAAAACTTACCAACTCGTACTGCTCCCTAGTAAGCGTCATGCCCCTGACCTGCTCTTCGACACTTCTCGCTAAGGACGTCGCGTGGTGGTGATAATGCACTGGAGCCGCGTTTCTCTGGTAAGGTGTCCAGTCGAGCCTCGCAGACCTTGTCCTACACTTGCGCCACTTTTTCTCGTGGGCCCCGGCTCGCACGTGAAGAATTCCTGCATACAAACAAACATGTATCGTTTCATTATATAAAGAAGGGCCAAAAAATGTGTTTGGGGACAAATTAGTGCGATGAAGACTCCCAAGAACTCGCCTTGACCCGCCCTGAAAATGGCCCGTGGTCTTTGTCCTCCGGGTAGAAGGGCCCACGTCCAGGGGGCAAAGCACCCCTTTTTGAACTCGACTAGTCGAGGGGTATCTCCCGGGAATCGAACCCCGGGATGTTTTTGATTTGACGACCCTTCTTCCGGACACAATTCCCCAGTTGTTGAAAGTAATTAACAAAACATTTATCGTATTCGATTTTCATTACTTCTATAAAAATAGTACTGAAATAAACTTATCGTTGCCCGCGGTTGAATCACCGGGCGGGGGGGAGGTAGATGGGGCGTGAGGGAGCCTCGCGGGCCCACGCAAGGGACGTCGAGAGGAGGTAGACCCTCCCCTACCTCCTGCCTGGGCGCCACCGCCGCCGTGTGGAGCCCGGCCCCCTGGTCGTCCCCTCCATGGGCTAGGGGCCCTGCCGGGCCGGGTGGGACCCAAAAATCCACGTCACCTTTGCACCCCCCTGCCGGGGCCCGCCCGACCGCAAGGGTGGCCCACGTGGTCCCTCGCCTGCGGGGTCTCACTCGGGCGCTGCGGCCTCACGGCAGAAGGGGCGGCGCGTAGAGGTCGTTGGTGAAGGGTGTAGCCTTCCCCAACATTTTGTCAAGTGCCTGAAATTTTCCCAAATAGTAAACCAATTAGCAAAATTAATTAAAAATATTTTTAAAAGAGAGCAAAATAAACCCAAACAAACTGCAAAATAATAATATAGTATTACATTAATTAGAAATTTCTTATGATCGGTAGCTTTTGGATCAAGGTTACATACATATTGCCCCTTCTACCTCTCCTCATCTCTATCTTTTTCATCATTGCCAATCCTAACTGTAACCACTAAAGCTTTTTGTAAGTGTCAACTAAAAATTTTTACAACAATGCCCCCCAGTCCCTCTCACGGGTCTCCCAAGAAAAAAATTGGTCTGTCAAAGAAAATTTTGACACACCTCCCCCACCCGGGGGGGTTACCAAAAACCCGCAAAAAAAAATTTGGGATGAAGGCCAACAACCCCCAATAGCACAAAAAAAATGACACGAAAGGGCCCAAAACCCCCCTAGCACCAAAAATATAGGCACCTTCCCAACCACATCACTACTACTTACAACTTTTACAACACTACTAATTTTACTTATAAAACCCTACTTAATAAAATATAAGTACTACTAAAATACCAAACAATGGTTTCCCTGCTATTACTACTCCCTCTTTTTTATTTTAAAATACAACTAATAACTACAAACCACGTACTAAATCAAATTAATACTAAAACTACACTATCTATTTTGAAACTTTCCGGGGACGCCCGCACGGCGTGATGGCGAGGGACGAGGCCGGCAAAATACTTTTCCTCCTTTTCCTTTTCTGCGTTGTCCTGTCCCCTCCTTCTCCTTTTCCCTTTCCCTTTTTCTTCTCCCCTCCTCCTTTTCCCTCTCACTGGTAGGTGGGGGTGTGGGGGGGGGGGGGGGTGGGGGGGTCTGCTGGGTGGGGGCTGCTGGTTGGGAAAAAAGAGGCAGCGCGGGGGTTGGCGGGGCCCCACGCAGCGCGGGACGGGGTGGGGCGGCCCCCGGGGCGGGCCGCGGGCGGGGGCCGGGGCAAGGGTGGCGACGTGAGGATGAGGGAGAGGAGAGTGTGAGAGTGTGAGAGTGAGTGGTGAGAGAGTGTGTGCGGCCGAGTGGGCCGGTCTAGTTTTTTTTCAATTTAAAAACAACTAGTTGCCGAGTGCCCCCCCTCGGCACTCGTGCCAACCCCTAGGCACTCGACAACTTAAATTATTTTTTTTGGTTTTTTTGCTCTCAATTTTTTGTGTGTTTAGTGAACTATTGTAAACAACATGTTCAAATTTGGAAGTCTTTCATTGCCTTTTGGTATTTTTCTTAGTTTATTTTGTTTTTTTGAATTTTCGCGCTGAATCTTCATTTAAAACTGTAGGTGCATGAATAATAGATTTCTTTCGTTCTAAAAATGGTAGGCTTGTTTGTTAGTGTAAATGATGGCTAAATCCATGGCCTGTTTCGATAGTTCGATCAACGTGCTTACGGGGCAAACATCCCCCAACTTCGGTGCTTATAGTTTTTTTAATTATATTTAAAAGAAAATAAATTCCGAAAATCACGAAACTTGTGCACAGGTCATGATCTCATGTGCGTATGTTGTGGTAAAAATTTAAAAAAGTTTTGAGCACGTCGTCACGTACGTTGTTCACAAACCTCAAAGTCCCCTATGATCTCTGTGATATCATATGTGGACTTTGACGTTTGTGAACAACGTACGCGACGACGTGCTCGAAACTTTTTCAAATATTTATAACAACATACTTACATGAGATAATGACACGTGCTCAAGTTTCGTGATTTTCGAAATTTGTTTGCATTAATATAATTAAAAAACTATAAGCACCGAAGTTGGCGACGTTGTCACGTGAGCACGTTGATCGAACTATCGAGACAGACCATGGATTTAGCCATCATTTACACTAACAAAAAAAGCCTACCATTTTAGAACGAAAGAAATCTATTTTTTTCATACACAAATGGAGATTCAAGGGGGAAAATTCAAAAAAAAACAAAATAAAGTAATAAACTAAGGAAAAATACCAAAATCAATGAAAGGCTTCCAAATTTGAACATGTTGTTTACAATAGTTCACTAAACACACACACAAAATTGGGAGCTAAATAAAAAAAAAAAATTAATTAAGTTGCCGATTGCCTAGGGTTGGCACTGGGCAACTTAATTAAGTTGCCGAGTGCCGAGGGGTGGAACACTTAATGGTAAGCTGCCTAGTGCCTACGGTGGAAACTCGACAACTTAATTTAAGTTGCCGAGTGCCTGGGGTGTCATCGAAAAACTAAAATTAAGTTGTCGAGTGCCAAACGCAGACACTCGGCAACTTAAACAGAGCGGGATGGTGTTAGCCGAGTTGCCGAGTGTATCTTGTTGCCGAGAGTCGGCACTGGGTAAAAAAAATTAAGTTGCCAAGTGTGTATTTAAATAGTTGCCGAGTGTTTTTTTGCCGAGTGTGACACTCGGCAACTAAATTAGTTGCCAAGTGCCCGATATCTGGCACTCGGCAACTAGTTCCGCACTCGACAACTCGCTGTTTCCTATAGTCTTTGATGTTTAGAGACCGTTGAATTAAGCCTTCTTTGAAAATCCAATTTATAGAGAGGTTGTCTTTAAAATTGTTTTTTAAAGGACATCTTTAAATGTTTGTCTTTTTTCTCGAATACGTAGATATTTATATCTACTACTCCTATATTGCAAAGACCCCCTCAGAGAGTTCCCCCCAATCAGGGCTGAGTATTTGCTAAAAGTGATGTCATCTTACATCAGATGATGTCATCAGCCACTAACCATTCATTTATCTCCCCATCCATTTCATTTTGAAATATGAAAACAACCATAGCACCCAAACCAAGTATAATAATTAAAATCCCAATTGCACCATGGTGTTCCTCGCAAAAACTCTTCAAAACAAGACCCCACATGGATATATTTGATAACCCCTCTCGTGCGTCTTCATAGCTGAAACTAGTGTTCTGAGCAAAAATTTTTGGTAAAACTGCATATCACATAGATTTCTGAGATCCTCCAAAAGCCTCAAGGAAACCATACACAAAACTACCAGAACTCTTGGGGGGGGAGATGCCCTCGGGTAAAATTATGGGAAGAGGGTTCGTTTGAGTGAAACCTTGGGGCGAAATGCCCTTTAAAAACACTAAGGTTTACGAGGACCCTTTTTAACTGGCTCCCCCGAAAGCTGGGCACTCCCCGACCGCCGTTTGGCCTGTGGCCCTCCTTGGCTTTGGAGTACCCGAAACCAGTGTTTCTGAGAAAACGGGCAATACTGCATATCACATGGATTTTCGGAGGTCCTTCAAAACGCTTGAAGATCCATACACAAAACTTTTGAACTCCTGGTAGGGGAGATTTCCCTCCGGTATATTAGGAGGAGAAGTTCGGTTGATGAGACCTG
>JAJDON010000174.1:0-19418 GCA_022036555.1 Microstegium vimineum | reverse complement strand
AGACAAAATTCTCCAAAAATTACTTTTATATTTTTTACAGAAAATCTTCATTTATAGAGTTACCAAAATTGTTTTCCCCATTTTAGGATTCCCAAACTCTAGTAAAAAATAAAAAGCATAATACATTTACAAAAAATGGGGAAAAAGGAAATGCATTCTGAAATGGGCCCCACGGTAAACATTTTGGGGCTCGGCCAGTGCGTGGGGGGGGCCGAGCTGATAGGCGGGGCCTGCGGTCAATTGGGTCCACTGTCGGTAAGGAGAGGCAGAGCTTGGCGTGCGGGCTTTCTCGCCGACGGTGAGCTCATCGGCGGGGGGTGGATGCGCTGGGCTATGGTGTGACGCGCTCGGCTGGTGGGTTGGTTGAGCCAGGTGCCCCTGTAGCGACCCGGCGGGTGCGGTGGCGGCGCGATGGGGTGGTGCGATGAGACGAGGCTTTCACCGGCGTTGGTGGCGGCGAGGGGGTGTGGCAGCGGTGGGGGAAAGTGAGTGCAGCGAAGTGTCGGTTGGTGTAAGGCCCTAATAAAGGAAAGGGGGGGGGGGGTGAATACCCTAAACTAAAATTGTAAAACAAACTCAACAATAAGTTAGACAAAGATAGGGAAAGCTAGGATTGCATACCCTATTGTGAGCCAGGACTTGGAAAATGGTCTTTGATGGTTGACGCACCCCGGACCATAGCCCGAAGCCTTCCTTCCTGGGCATTGCTGAGTTAAACCCGGATATTTCAATAGTCCGGGCCATTGCATAAGGGTCCGAAGCTCCTTCTTGATCATAATTTTTTTTTTCTTCCTTGATTCAGTCCCAACCAAGTGTTTCCTGCTTGTGGGTGTTGGCATATTTTTTTTAGTTTAAAGGTATTGTTCATTGGTTTTAGATGCAATTTCAATATGATAAAAATTGGACTTGTAGGTGTAACCCCTAATATTTTCCTCTTTATGTAGGTTACCTATCCCAAATGTGATCCACCATGGTGTTTGCACCAAAAAAGAAAAGCCTATTTACCCTTTTCCTTGAAAAAATTTGGGATCCTCTTCTCTTTTCTAAAGTTGGAACTTTGTAGTTTCTCCCTTGTCCTTTTCTCCAATTGTCCCTTTTTTCTTCAATTTTGTACTTACCCACTCATCCCCTTTGAGCTAGGTTAGTATTAGGTTTCTAATTACCCAAAAAAATAGAGTTTTCAATCTCCCCTTTTTTGGGAATTTATGAAACATTAAAATGTATGAAAAAATGATTTTTATTTCAACCTGAAGTGCATTATTGAAGACAATTTCATGGAATAAAAAAGGTGGGAATCATTTAAATTGGTTTGATGTGTTTAACTCCTCCTACATGTGTGCACTACTAAGAGTAAGAATCAAGATTTGCACACATGCTTAGATAGAACTCTTGGAGGGTGAACAACTAACAAACTATGACATGATGCTAAGGTTTTAAGAATAGACCTTTGAAGCGTGATACCAATCGAAGTGTGCCTTTCATTTCACCCTTAGCAACATGGTTATCTCCAAACCACATGGAATACACAATTTAAACACAAGAGGATATCTAGCTAACTTCCTATGCATGCTAGTGATCAAATCATCAATCAAGATTACAACTAGTCATGCACCACACAAGCAAGAAACCACTTGAAAAAAAATTAACTTCAATGCAAGAAAGCAAATGAATGAATGCACATTCAAATGCAACAAATTGTTCATAGGCTTGCTCCCCTACTTGTGTGCTCAAATTTTAATTTTCATGTTTCAATATCTTATTTCTTCCCTTATCTCTAGATTCCACTTAACATTTCTCCCCTTACT
This sequence comes from Microstegium vimineum, assembly GCA_022036555.1. Lineage (NCBI taxonomy): Eukaryota > Viridiplantae > Streptophyta > Magnoliopsida > Poales > Poaceae > Microstegium > Microstegium vimineum. Next base: position 17,613 of record JAJDON010000174.1, on the reverse strand, counting down.
ACTATCATTTTAGAACAATTTCTCCCCCTTTGTCACACATTACCACAAAGGAAACCACTTGTAGTAACATGTATCACTTGAGGATACTTAGAAGAATTGTTTATCAATTCAATATAGAAAAGAGTGGGGTGAATTATCAATTTAAATTCAACCTAGATTACTTGTCCTAAGTACTTAACACGGTTTAAACCATGGACAAGCTTCTTCACACATCTTGCAATGGTTATCTTGGACATGTTGGTTAAGTACAAGAATAAGCATTCTAGACTCAACATGTGAGGTTGCAAGCTTATCAACATGTCATATGCCATCACTAGATCAATCAACTCATAGAAACTATAGTGATGTCATATGTCCATAGAAAACATTTGATTTTCATGAATGAGCTTATCATGAGTGATGTCTATATGCTTCTACACAAGACTAGCAAAGCATGAATGCATATGTCAATCAATTGTACCTTGCTATGTTGGAGTAGAGGCATGTCATAGTGGGGTGCATCAACTCATGTTGGATAAATCCAAGATGTTCAACTCATTCCTCAACTTGCAAAACTTCTTTTCATCAAGTGGCTTGGTGAATATGTCGGCTAATTGATCATCGGTGCCCACATTGTCAATGAAAATGTCACCCTTTTGTTGATGATCTCTTATGATGTGATGTCTCACATCTATATGCTTTGTTCTTGAGTGTTGGAAGGGGTTGTTGGTGAGCTTCACCGCACTTTCATTGTCACAAAACAATGGAACTTTCTTGAATTGAATTCCATAGTCTTCCAAAGTGGCTTTCATCCACAATAGTTGTGCACAACAACTCCCCGCACTAATGTATTCGGCTTCGGTGGTAGAGAGTGCCACACTACTTTGCTTCTTGGATGACCATGAAACTAGTGACCTTCCCAACATTTGACATGCACCACTAGTGCTCTTTCTATCCACTTTGCAACCCGCATAGTCGGAGTCCGAATATCCAATCAATTCAAATCTTGACCCTTTGGAAACCAAAGTCCAACCTCTTGTGTATGTTTGAGATATCTCAATATTCTCTTTGTGGTTTCAAATGACTCTCTCTAGGAGATGCTTGAAACCTTGCACACATGCATACACTAAACATGACATCCGGTCTTGAGGCGATCACATATAGTAAGCTTCCAATCATAGACCGATAGAGTGTTTGATCTACCATCATGCCACTTGAGTCACTATCCAAATGTCCATTAGTCCCCATGGGAGTACTAATGCCTTTAGCTTCTTCTAGCCCAAACTTCTTCATCATATCTTTGATGTACTTTCCTTGACTCACAAATGTACCATTCTTCAATTGTTTGATTTGAAGTCCAAGGAAGTAACTAAGTTCACCAATCATTGACATCTCAAATTCATTAGCCATCATCTCCCCAAACTCTTCACAAAAGTCTTGATTTGAAGATCCAAAGATAATGTCATCCACATAGATTTGCAAGATGAACAAGTCATTTCCAATCTTCTTGGTGAATAGGGTAGTATCAACCAATCCCATCTTGAACCCTTTGGAGAGGAGAAAGCTTCTCAACCTCTCATACCATGCTCTAGGTGCTTGCTTCAACCCATAGAGAGCCTTCTTGAGCTTGAATACATGGTCGAGCTTCTAGCATCTTCAAAACCGGGTGGTTGCTCAACATACACCTCCTCATTGATATACCCATTTAGAATGCACTCTTGACATCCATTTGGTATAGCTTGATATTGTGTGCACAAGCATAGGCCAATAGGATTCTTATTGCTCTAATCTTGCCACCGGAGCATATGTTTCCCCAAAGTCAAGACCTTCAACTTGAGAGTCACCTTGAGCTACTAGTCTTGCTTTGTTCCTCACCACTATTCCATATTGATCTTGCTTGTTCTTGAAAACCCATTTGGTTCCAATGACATTGTGCTTCTTTGGTCTTTCTACCAATTCCCAAACTTGATTTCTTGTGAAGTTGTTAAGCTCTTTATGCATAGCATTGATCCAATAAACATCCTTCAAAGCTTCATCAATCTTGGTTGGCTCAAATGATGAGACAAAAGAATAATGCTCACAAAATGAAGCCAATCTTGATCTTGTTTGAACACCACTTTGAATGCCTCCAATCACTTGATCTAAAGGATGATCTCTTGCAATGTTGGTAGGTTGGAGCACTTGTATGTTGATGTCATTTGATTGAGATGATGAACTAGCTTGAACTTGATCTTCACTTGCATTTCTTGATCTTGAGTTGGAGAACCACTAGCTTGATCACTTGGAATGGTTACTTGATCTTCATCTTCATCTTGGACTTGTCTTGGTCTAATGTCACCAATATCCATATTTTCATAGCATTGACCAACTTGTCACCTCTCACATCATCCAATTTTCTTCTTCATCTTGAGAGCCTTGAGTTTCATCAAATTCAACATCATGTACTTCCTCAAGAATGCCACTAGTCAAGTTCCATACTCTATAAGCTTGCTAGTAGTTGAGTAACCAAGTAGAAATCCCTCATTACATTTCTTTTCAAACTTGCTCAACCTTGTTCCTTCTTCAAGATATAACACTTGCATCCAAACACCCTAAAGTTAGGCAATGTTTGGCTTTCTTCCATTCAATAGCTCATAGGGAGTCTTCTCAAGCATTCCATGAAATAGAGACGATTACTAGAGTAGCAAGCCGTATTGATAGATTCGGCCCAAAAAGAATCACTAAATTGTATTCACTTAGAATTGATCTTGCCATGTCAATCAAGGTTCTATTTTCCTTTCAACTATCCCATTTGATTGAGGAGTGTACTTTGGAGAGAATTGATGATTGATTCCAAAGTCATCACAAAGATCTTCAATTCTTGTGTTCTTGAACTCACTCCCATTGCACTTCTAACTCTCTTGATAGTTGTTTCAAACTCATTTTGGCACCTCTTGACAAATGACTTGAAGATATCAAATGTGTCATCTTGTCACTAAGAAGAATACCCATGTGTATCTTGTGAAGTCATCCACTATCACAAAACCATACTTTTACCACCAATGCTCATATAAGTTGTTGGCCCAAAGAGATCCATGTGCAATAACTCAAAAGCTTTGCTTGTACTCATGATGTCTTTTTGGATGAGTATTGCCAACTTGCTTTCCAGCTTGACATGCACTACATAGCTTGTCCTTCCAAATGTGACATCCTTCAAGCCTTCACTAGATCATGCTTGATTAGCTTGTTCAATTGCTTCATGCCAACATGTCCAAGCCTTCTATGCCATAACCAACCCATGCTAGATCTTGAGATGAGACATGTAGAGAGTTGGGTCTCACTAGCATTGAAATCCACTAGTAGAGGTTCTCATACCGAAAACCCTTGAAGATCATGTTTGAACCATCTAACTAATGATTTCCACATCCTCCACTCCAAAGATGCACTTGAAACCGAGATCACACAATTGGGCAACAAAATAGATTGAATTCAAGCCTTTCCACTAGAAGCACATTGCTAATGCTTAGATCATTGGAGATAGCAATCTTCCAAGCACTTTCACCTTGCCTTTCCATTGTCACCAAATGTGATACTATCAAAGCCTTGTGTATTTATCTTGGTTGATTGATTGAACATCCTTCCATCACCGGTCATGTGTTGAGTGCACCCACTATCAAGCACCCAATGCCTCCCTCCGGCTTTGTAATTGACCTACAAGAGAGATCAATTCTTTTTAGGTACCCAAACTTGCTTGGGTCCTCCAAGTTAGTTACCAAAGATTTTGGTACCCAAATGGACTTCTTTGAAGCCATCCATGGTGCACCAACAAACTTGGCATGAACACCATTAGTACCCTTGGAAAGTACATAGAATGAATCAACTCTCATGGAGGATAAATCTTGCTTGGCCTTCTTGTTCTTGCATGCTTTATCATTGTGACCAACTTGCTTGCAACTCTTGCAATAGCTACCGGTGTTCTTCACAAAACGAGTCTTGTGAGAAACAAAAGGCCTTGCCTTTCTTGGGGGTATAGCCCAATCCCTCTTTGTAGAGAGAAGCTCTTTGGCTACCCAAGCACATAAGCAAGTGGTCCTCACCTCCATAAGCCTTAGCTAAGGAGTGATTGAGCGTTGTAACCTCCTTCTTGAGGGTTTCATTTTCCACCATTAGTGAAGCATCACAAGTGACACCATCACTAGTAGATGAAGTAGAAGTGGTAGTGCTACAAGAGGGGTTAGTGGGAGCAACAATGATAGGAGTATAGAAAGATTCATCAAGAATATCACAAGTAACTCCCATGTCACATGTTTGAGCAATCTCCTTCTTACTTTGGTCAAGGAGGAGGAATGAGCTCTTTCAAGCTTAGAGTGAGACTTCACTAGCTTCTCATGGGCTTCCATTAGCCTCTCATGATTGCTGCGACTCTCAAGGTTTTGCTCAAGAGCCACATTGGCCTTGTGCAATTCCTTGAACTCCTTCCTCTTCTTGTCAATGTAATCCTTAGCTTCTAAGCATGTCCATGAGTTCTCCTTTGAGGGCTCCTCACTATCACTATCGCTCTCACTCTCACTCTCATCATGAGAAAGTACCTTAGTGGACTTAGCCATGAAGCATGATGATGGAGTGTCAAATAGAGAGATCTTGTCCCTATTGCAATACTTGCAAAAGCCTTCTTCTTGGTAGTGTCTTCTTTTTTGATCCATCTCACAAGAGAATCACTATCAATGACATATAGAGTGCCTTTTCTTCTTGTTGTTGTCAAATAGGGCTTCTTCTCTTTCTTGCCTTTCTTCTTGTGATCATCATCATCCTTGTCACTATTGTAAGGACAATGAGCAATGAGATGATTAAAACTTCCACACTTGAAGCACTTTCTTGGTTCATCATGATTCTTGAAAGAATCTTCTTCCTTCTTGCACCATAGCCCTTCTTCTTCATGAATCCCCAAATTTCCTCACAAAGAGAACCATTTCCTCTTCATCAAGATCACTAGCACTTTGGTCTTCACTTTCACTAGATTCTTCAATCTTGCTCTTGCCTTGCTCTTGATTGATGAAGTAGCTTTAAATCTACACTCTTCTTCTCTCATCCTTCTTGTCTTCCTTCTTGACATCTTCTTCCTTGTTCTCCCGATAAGCATCTTGAGTCATACATCCCTAAGACTTGATTTGGAGCCATGGTGTCTAGCCCACTCCTCACAATCAAAGTCACAAGTGTGTCAAAACGGGATGGAAGACACCTCAAGAACTTGTGAGAGAAGTCCTTGTCCTCAACCTTCTCACAAGAGCCGTGAGATCATTGACTAGCACTTGAAGCCGATGAAACATATCGGCACATTTTCATCATCCTTCATCTTGAAGCTTGCAAATTTCTCCTTGAGAATGTATGCCTTAGCTCCTTGAGGACTTGTGTGCCCTCAAATGATTCCTCAAGCTTCTTCCAAGCCTCATGAGCACTCTTTAGATTCTTGATTTGCTCAAAGACTTCTCATCAAGAGCCTCATGGATGGCACTAAGAGCATGTCATTGTGTTGAAGCTTCTCTTCCTCTTGTGGAGTTGGAGCTTCCAATTGCAACTTCAAACTTCTTGTCCACCACAAGCCACACCTTCCGGCTAATTGACTTGATGTGTGCGGTCATCTTGACCTTCCAATAGCCATAGTTGGAACCATCAAATCTTGGTGGTTTTTCATGTTGTTGATATGAGCCATGATCACACCGTAGCTTGTTAAGCCTCAAATCAATGGTGTACTAGCTCGATACCACTTGAAAGGTCTAATCCAAGGCTAGAGGGGCGGGGTGAATAGCCTAAACTAAATCTAAAACAAACTCAACAACAAGTTAGACAATACGATAGTGAAGCAATGTTGCACTAGCCTAATGGGGGTATTGCGAAGCCTCCTACCACAATACTGCTAATATAGTTCTAGACAATCAATCCTACCAATTCTAGAAGCCTCTAGGCACAACCTAATATACTACTTGCAAGTATGAAGAGCAAGGTTGAGTGATATTATACCCCGTGTCGAGGTAATGAGCCAATCAAGAGAACTCCAACAACCAATCAATTCACAAAGATGAACAACAGTTGACACTTATTTTTCACCCGAGGTTCACTAGTTTGCCAACTAGTACGTCCTCGTTGTGTCGGCTCACTCACTTGGAGGTTCACGAGCTAATTGTCATCACACGCCAAACTGTCACCGGGTGCCGCACAACCAACACAAGAAGGGCACTCAACGACACGGCAATCCACTAGAGTTACCTTTGCGATCTCCCGGGGAAGCACAAGAACCCTCACAATCACACTGTGGTCGACGAAGCACAATCACCAAGCTTCTCGAATCCACACCGATTGCTCCAAACCGTCTAGGTGATGGCAATCACCAAGATAACAAGAAACTAGCAGCGGTATCAACTCCCAAGTGCCACTAAGATGAATCACTCATGCAATGCACTTGATCACTCTATTCCTCTCAAATGATGAACAATCAACTAAGAGAGATGAGTGGGAGTGTGTGTGGTTTTGCTCACAAGAGTATGCAACAGCCAATGTGCAAGAGGACTCCTTGAACCAGCCACACACCCTTAAATAGCCTCCTCAAAGAAACTAGCGTTTTTCACTTTTGGAGGTGCTGAGAAATGTGACCTCGGACTACTTTCGAACCACCGGACCATTGCAATCTGGTCCGACGTATGGTCCGACCTAGTCCGACGCCTGTCCGAGCCTCTGGAGTGCCACGTTCCACTGTCTTCTGAACTTGACCGTTGGAGATTCAAAAATCTGACCTCCAAACCACTTGCCATAGTCCGAGCCCCTGGTCGACGCTTTTGCCTTAGCTTCGACTTGGAGTACATAAGCACCTGTCCGGAGCATACCCACGGACCATATCCTGTGGTCCGGAGCTTCTCCAGTCCTTCGACGAATTTTAACGCAGGGAGTGCCAGTGGCTCGGACCACCAGTCCAGAGCTGACCACCAGGACCATTTCCTGGTCCGGAGCTTGCCTTGATCTCCTGCTGAGCCACCGGACTCTGAAAATGGTCTTCTGATGGTCTGACGCACCACCGGACCACTAGTCCGAAGCCTTCCTCCTAGGCATGCCGAGTCTGAACCACCGGACTACTTTCAATAGTCCGGAGCTCACATTTCATAATGGTCGGAGCTCCTGTCTTGATCAGAATGTTCTTCTCTTTTCTTCCTTGATCTCATGTGCCACCACCAAGTGTTTCACTGACTTGTGCATTGTGTTGGCATATTTTATTAGTTTACAAGGATTGTTCATTAGGTTTTAGATGCAATGCAATATGATCAACCTAATGGCACTTGATAGGTGTAACCACTAACTATTTTCCCCTCTTTATAGTACGGTTACCTATCCTAAATGTGATCACACCCACTAGGTGTCTTGATCACCAAAATAGAAAAGCCTATTATACCTTTGCCTTGAAAAGCTTTAGGGACTCTCAATCTAGACCCCAGGAAAATAGGACGTGGGGTTTTATGACGGGGGTTTCCCCCCCCGGCCCGAACCTATCAAAATTTTTTCCGCCGTTTTTCAAACGCTCTCTGTGTTACGCTTGATCGCCATCCCCAAAACCCTTTGCCTAACCATCTATTTCCGTGGGGTACCCCCTAGGTAGACTGCGACGCCCCAAAATTTTTTTTTTTTTTTTTTTTTTTTTTTCCCCATTTTTTTTTTTTTTTTTTTCATTTCCCCTTAGGCTAGGTTAGTACCTTTGTTTCATCAATAACCCAAAAAAAACAAAATCTTTCAGGTTTGGGGGGGAGGAGCTCCCAGGAGGGGCCCCGGCCCAACGTGGCGGGCTCCCGGGGGGGCGGCGGGGGAAAGGGGCCGGCAAAGGGCCAACGGGGGCCCCATGTTGTTTCAAGGGCGGGGATAGCGATAGAGGAAGGGTGTTCTCACCTGTACCCCCCTCTGCTGGTGCTTCCCCCAGAGATGGAGGCAACGGGGTGGTCGGAACAAGGGGGGAACACGAGTTGGTCGTTGTTTTGGGGGCGACTGCGGGGGCCGAGGAACGGCGGGCGAACGGGGTTTCCCGGGGTGCGAAAGAGTGTAGGGTTTTTGAGGTTGCTTCGCTAGCCAGAAAAGAAAAAAATTTTTTCTACCCCATAAACCAAAGAAAAATAGTGTAGTTATAGATGACGGGGTTACCACTAGACCCCGGGGAGGGTTTCGCGGGGAAACGACTTTTTATGTTTGTGTGCACGTCGCAGCATTTCCCTGCGTTGCGATGCCCCCCCCCCGTTTTTCAAAGTCCCCTTCCCCCCCCCGGGGGCCCCTTTTTGTGCTCTAGATGCAACCCTTGGGGGGAATTTCCCCCCCGGGGCAGGGAAAAAAGCGTTTACGCCTCTGGATGCTAGGTTTCCCCGAGGAGTACTAGGCCTGTTGAGTTGTGAATCTCCACATCGTTTGGAATTTGACATGGGTGTAACCATTTACAACGAGCCCCTCCTCCCCCCATGTTAGGAAACACTTAGTCTAAATATTAAAGTATGTTTTTAACAAGGCCCATGACTCTTCCCTGGATTGATTGGTAGTGTCGAAAAATTAGAGCTAGAACATCTGGGGAGTACATATCAGGGTTTACATAAGGAAACCCAAAAGCCCGAAGCATAGGGAAACCCTTACTCATGCGCTTTCCCCATATGGTGGGGACCTGCTTCCGTAAAACGTTTTACAATTTGACAAGGCAAAAACCCTCTTTGGATTTTTCCCAGTTGAACCGTTTAAAACACCTTGTCAAGAAAAGTATCTTGGTTTAAATCAAAAGCCTCTTTGATCTATCTCTAAATCTTAATCCCAAAATGTACTTTGTTCTCCTTTAATCCTTCATAAAAAAATATTTTTCGTGAAGTCTTTAGGGATTGCAACATAGGAATGTCATCCCAATCAATAGTATATTCCACATACAATTTTAGAAATAAAAAAACGCCCCCACTTTTTTGTAAAACAAGGTTTTTTATTTGACGAAAGCCAAACCTTTGAATTTATCAAAATGAATTTTCCCAAACTGGAGCTTGCTTAATCTAAATGGTTTTTTGCTTCAATTTTTCCAGCTTTTTGGGATCAACAAAGCTTGGGCTGTATCATTACACATCCTTTCCAAATTTCATTAGAAGGGTTTTAACACCCCATTTCCCAAATCTATAATGAAATAAGAGAAATTTGAGAATGTTTGGTAGTTTTTAACCGAAAAACGGCGAGAAATTTTCCGTCGTAGTCAACCCTTGACTTGCCAAAAACCCCTTTAAACAAGTCAGCTTTTAGATGAATTTTCCCATCCTATCCTTTTTTTTTTTAGACCTTGCATCTAGGGTTTAACCCCAAGGGGGTCAACCAAGTTCCAAATTTGATTTTTCCCCCCAGGGAATCTATTCAGATTTGGGGAAATTTTGATTTGGATTTGGGGGTATTTGTTGGTATGTCGAGGTTCGCATCGTCTAACAAAACACCCCCCGTCCCTGGATTTTTGCGCCCCGGAGGGGGTGGGGTTTCTCTTCCCACAGGTTGTATCTCAATTGTTCGCAATTCCCAACTCTAGGTTCCCCCTTTTGGGTCATTTAAATTCTTCGTAATTTTTGCCCCTTTCCCCTTTTTGAAAAACCTTTTTCTTAAAGGGACACCTTTTGGCAAAAAACCCTTTGCCTTGATGGTTGTAAAGTAATCCCCTAAAGTTTTTTTGGATACCCCAAAAAAAAAAGCTTTTTCCGACTTGGGTGTTAGTTTTTGAAAAAAGTCTTTTGGGATAAATTCACAACCCAAAATCTTTAGAAAAAAAAACGGATTTCCCCGCCCATATTCAGTGGTGTTTAATTCGGATTAGACGGTCCCCTTTCAATGTGAAAGCGGTGTTTCAAGACACATCCCAAAAACAAGATGGTAGGTCGATGGTCTAAGACGCCATCCCCAAAAAAATCCATTTTTGTCGCTGGATACGCTTTTTCCCTGAGGCTTCCCGGTGGGTAACTGTGGAAAAATTTCCCACATTTTTTAAAAAGATTGCAAAACTTGGCTCAAATATTCCCCCCACGTAATCGAGGATTTAATTTTTTCCCAAATTGATTTCTACTTCATTCTGAAATTTTTTAACTTTTAAAATTTTTTCAGACTTATGTTTCATTAAGTAGAAAAACCCAATTATAAAATATCATGAAGGTTATGAAGTTTTGAAATGCCTCTGCTATGTATCTTTTAGTCCATACATATAATACAATTTCCCAAATAAGTCGCCCCCCTCCAGGAAAACCGGGAAAGGCAACTTGTCATCTTCCCCAATAGGCAAGCTAAGTCTCGTATGTTTCAAAAAAAGAAGTTAGAAGCCATTGAATGGACCCTCTTCATGAATTTCACTTAATGACCTAAAGCAACCCACATAAAAGTGGCTTAATCATAGTTGAGGCCCTTTTAGTATTAAAATTACGTAGGTTCACCGGTTTTTAAAAAAAAACACCCATTCAATGGTGAAAAACCCACAAACTTCTTTTTAAAAACCCCAAAAACCTTTGTCTTACTCGAAAATTTAATAACCCATCCTTCTAAACATGAAGGTCCATGTTTGACAAACTAGGAAAAAAATAAAAAATTTTTAAATTTCCCTGATAATTTGAGGAGGTGAAGTTAATTCCAAGCTCAAGAAAAGAATCTTGCATTGTTGCCAGCGGAAACAATTCTCCTTTTCACGCTTCTACTTTTACATTCCCTGCATCTTTGAAAAATAGACCCGATCGGTATAAAAACCCCAAAAATTTTAAAAACAAATCAGAAAAGAAAAATTTGTAAAAAAACAAAATTAAAGCGGGGATATTTCCCACGCATTTAAAGGGTTTTCCAAGTACAATTAAGTTCCTTTCAGTGACTTTCCCCATTAATGAAATCTTTTGTTCAGGCCCCCTTGCCCAAACCCTTGGGGGGGAGGAGGGTTTGTTAGAATTGTTTTTTTCCATCGCCTTTTTTCTTCCAAGCCTTTTTAAATTTTGGGCTTTTTTTGGCTCCCATAGGCTATGCCAGACCTTTCTTGTTCAGCTTTGTGTTTTAAGCATGCCGCAAATTTTTTCAACCCCTTCTCCTCCCCATGCATATGGTAGTTCGAATGAAGTTCCCCTAGCTGGGGAAAGACCAATATGAAATCGTGGCCAATTTGGGCCCTTTGGGAAGCTACTTCTCCAATCTTGGTGCCCAACCATTTGATAAATTGGGCAAAGCGTGCTTCTGAAAGTTTGGTTTCGACAAAACCCTTGGGGAAACATTGAACCTTTCAGTCCGGTTGAGCTAAAACAACATTTGCGCATGAATACGTATGCTGCTGATTTTTATCAAATTGATTGAAAATCTGGCTCATCAAGCGGATAAGGGAATCAATTCAAAATCAATACTCTTTCTTGTAAGCGGTTTTTTGAGCAGGGGGCATTACACAGGCCATCTGGTTAATTGGGGTTCTAGAAATCTTCCTTTTTTCTAGTTTTGAAACAATTTGGGGTTTTTGGATCCATCCGCCTAGTTTGTTATTCAATTATCTTTTCAAAAATTAAAAAAAGTAAATGGATATTTTGGGAGCCATCTACACAAAAAATAAGCAAAATACTAAGACAAGTATCAAGTAGAGTAAATAAATTAAATTTTAATGAAGCTCCCACTAAAATCAATATTTTATTTGAAATTTGTGATTCAAGACCCCCAACTAACAAGTTATAGTGGCTTTGCTACGTAGGGACATGGTAAATCGTAAGCAAACCCCGAATATATAATTGATTTGTTTGTTGGGTGAATTCTTGCGTGTTTTCCCAAAAATATGCTAAAGGGCCCCAAAAGTTAGGATAACCCCGTTCAAATAACCAAACCCTTCGTTGTAAGTGGCCAAAAGTTAAAAGGAAAAATAGGGACCCCAATTATGCCCCAGATCGACGAAGACGGAAGGCAGGTTTGGGGAAAACTTTGACTTAAACTTTTTTTAGGGATCTTTCTATTATACCCCATATTAAACAAAAAAAATTTTGACTGAAAGTAGCTGTAAGAAGAATAAAAAATTTTTACTTGGGTTAGCCCATTATTCCCTTTTGGGGATGTCCATTCTATCAAATTTTTTCATCATGGTGTTTCCCCTCTCCCTGAAGAAATATGCTCCTCCCTGATGAGCCACGAAGACTATTACCTACGTAAATAGTGAAGTAAAATTTAAAAGGTAGGATTATAGTTGGTAACCCCGGCCTTAATATGAATGGACAATATATGTGGCTCCCGTATTGTTTAAAACAGCGTGCAAGCCTAAATTTAAATTTTAATGCTCAAACCTAAGGGCTATACCAAAACGAAAACCCCCAAAAAAAAGTTAACCCATTCCCCGTCTAAATTAAAAACCCCTTAAATTAAAACCGAAAATCAAATTTTTCAAATGTTTTTGAAATAAATTTTTTCAACGGCTGTCGTTGACGGTGAAATTTTTGGTCACATTTTGTTTATGGTTTTTTTGTTCCCCAGGTTGTATGCAAAAGTTATGGGCCCTTTTAGAAAAAACCTTTTCAAAAATTTGCTCCCACACGGATAAACTTGCGCCGGCGGGATGTTGCCTGGAACTTTATAGGTTCGTTTGAACAATCTTATTGATCTCCAATCACCCTAATTGGGTTTAATGTAAATTTTCTGGATGGCGGAAATTTCCCACCCCGGGAGAGTAGACGTTACAAACCAAGTGGGAAGACACAAACCCTGATAAAATTGGTAAACGTGCAAAACCCCCCATAGTCTACCGAATGTTAAAAGAGGGATTTAAAATCCTTACACTGTGGGTTTTGAGGTTTGCTTTGTAGCCCGAAAAAAAATTTTTTCCATAACCATAAAAATAGTGCTAGTTATAATCCGGGGTTACCATAGCGGATGAGCGGAAGGATTTGATTAGTGTGCAGTGCAAGGCGTTCAGTTTTGGGGGTCTTCCGTCTCAACCCCTCCTTCTGCGGTTCGTCCCTTTTACCCAGATGTAAACCTCCCAGGGAAACTACAGTGAGGAAGAAGGTCCCCTATGCTGGTCCCGGGGGGAGTACTAGGGGGGCGAGGTGGGGAGGGGAAAGCGGCTGCCAAAAAAAGTGGAAACTCGCCCCCCCGGCCCCCCTTGTTTTAAAAGGGCCTAAGAGTCCCCGTTGGGGGCCCCTTTCCAAACCCCAACTCTGTCAATTTGGGTTCCCGCCCCTTTAAACGGGATATGGGCCACGCAAATAGACATGGAAGTATTTTCTCAACCAAAAGTTGATAGCCTTAGCAAGGGGTAACCCATGATGCGCTATGATCTATCGAGAACCCCCCCAATAAATATACATGTTATTTTGCCTAGTATTTTGTTAACTGTGGGGTTAAAATTAACCCAAGCCGGCCATGTTTCATGTTAATCTTTGAGTGATCAGTGATATTTCCATATGGGAGGAAAAATTTCTTGATTGATTGTTTACAGGTTTCCCGACAAAGAAAGACCTTTATAACACCCGTCACGGGAGTGGGTTTTGGGAGCCCGGGTTTTGGTGTTTTTTCTTTTGAGTACTAAGACAATCCAGGTCTAAGGGCTAAAGTACACGTGTGTATGAGACAATCTCATTTGGGTCGTCCACACCCTTCCTAAGTGCCCCTTATTGTTTGAATTCAATCCATGACTTGAAAATAGTACGTAATAAAGTGTGATTAATATTTTGATTATTGCCCCCCCAACCCTCCGATAAAGGGAAAAATTTTAAATAACCCTACAAGTAAAAAAGTTTAAAGAATTTACTAATTTTTAACGATACAAGACGCCCGTAGGAGGGTGAGGAGGCTACCACTTGACCTGGCGGTGATATACAGCGATGAAGACCCGGTCCCCCGCGGATCCCCGGGGCCCTTTGGTTTTTTTGACCCGGCGGGGGCCGTTCCCCCCCCATATATTTTGACAACCAACCCCGTCGCCGATATGGGGAAACGAACCCCGGGCCTGGCTGTCGACTATGTGGCCCTTTAGGGGGATTGGGGACATGCGACTTCATCATCCCCCACTTCCCTTTTTATCTTTTGGAGACCCCCCACGTGGGTCGAGCTTGCCTCCCAACACCCTCGTGGGTGGGGTCCCCCGAATTTTTGTCGGGAATTCCAGAACCTACACACCCCAGGCAACCCCCGGGGCCTTTTGCAGTGAGACAGAAAGGGGGATGAGTCCCTCCGGGAGTAATTTTTCGCTTCTCTCAGCAGTGCACGAAGCTCCCCCAAAGGCAACCGGGGTGCGGTGGGCCGTCCCCGCGGACATGCAAAAAGGGTAGAGTGGGCCCCAGCAATTCCCGCACCCCCGAATGATCCTCGAATCGCCAGAGTACGCATCGGGAGAAGAGGCGGTCGGTGCAATATTCCCCCGACAAGGAAAGGGCAAAGGACTCGAGACCCGCCGGGGAAGAGTCAAAAGGCCCAGATCGAAAAAAAAGGGTTAGCCGAGGTGGGGGGTGGGGAAAAGTTGTCGCAACGGCAGACCGCGCCCCCCCGTCCCCCAAGGAGGAAGAAGGTGGGAAGTTCAGAAGTCACAAAAATGCCCGTTCAAATGGACCCGGGCAAGCAAATACACAGCAGTGTGAATATGGCCCGTACTTCAAAGGTTTTCCGAAAGGACGAAGAAGGAATCGAAGGCCCCCCGGGGACGGGGGTCGCGAAGACTCCTACCCCCCCCCCAATAAGTGCCTCATGATCTTCAGAGGCCGAGGTATAGGAAGCCCGATAGAAAGGGGGGGGCAAGGTTTTGTAGTCGCCCCGCCCCCGGCCCTTTTCATTAGTCGGAGCCGACACACGTTCGGCCGATGACCCCCGAACCAATTCCCAACAGGTCGTTTTCCCCTTGTTGTGGACCCCCATATGGGGGTGGCTTCACCAAAGTACTGGGAAGGGGGGCAACCCCAAATCATGTACACAATGCCTTTGAGGTCGGCCTAGTAGGGGAAAAATTCGATCCTCGGGGGCTCCTTTTAGGGAATCATCCCTGGGAGACAAACAGTACCCTGGGACAATCGTCCTGCCCGTCATGTTCGGGGAGCCGGACAACTTCCGGGAAACCGATATCTCACCTTTGAGGTCGTGGCTTACCGTGGGACTTACCACGCAGTGTTGGGGAGGCCGTGCTACGCGGCGTTCATGGTCTTTCCCCAACCACACTTACCTCAAGCTCAAGATGCCGGGCCGTATAGCATCTCACGGTCTCCTCCGATGTCAAGGTGGCGTACGAGTGCGAGGTGGACGCTGCGAGAACGCCATGGCCGAGGTGTGCAGCGAGGAGCTGGTGGCGGCGATCAAAGGGCCGCTGAAAAGATCGACGTCGACCCTAGAGGCAAAGAGCTCGGACACCCACACGACCCAAACAACCATGTACTTTTCTACTATTATCTAGTAACCTATCACCATGTACATCGCATGTAATTTTTCTTAAGAGCAAAAGTTCGAGGAATAAAAACGCGGGAACTCTTGGACCAAACCGCTTGCAAGGTGCACTCTCGGCACGCGCCAGACACACCTCGCTTGGGGGCTGGGAAGGGGTAACCCCTGTCTTTCACCCCAAAAAACTTTTTTCGCCCCAAAACCCGCTTTGCCGAACCCATTAGGTGAAAGCCCAATCTCCCCACCAGAGAGGAGATCTCGCCGGACCGTGCCGATGGGCCGCGAATTTACTTTTAGCTCCCGGAGCCAAGTACCTCCACCCAACCCCCCAGCCCGAACAGACCCAAAACTCCTCCCCCAGGGAAAATCGGCAAGTAGCCCAAGCAGAAGGAAAATGCGAAAACCAACAAGCAAACAAATTTAAAATAAGCTCCCCAAAGGGAGCTATGACAGTCGTCTAAAGCCTCCCGGGGGCACTCAAAAGATAACTTAAATTGTTTGTTACAAGGGCCCTCGGCCTTGATCACTGCCACGCAGGGTCACTCCTCCAGCGGTGGGAACACATCGTCGTCAAGCTTGGCGGCCAGGATCGCTGCTGGCTCCTCCGCGTCGGCTTCGATCCGGTCGGCATGTCCTCTGGGGCGTCGGCGGATATCCCTCGCCGACGAGTGTAGGAGTCACCCGTCGTAGAGGCAGGCGGCGATGGCCATCGTGCGGTGGACCCGACACGCAGGGTTTCCCCGGAACCCGCTTGGCCCCGCTCCCGAGCAGGCCGACACGGGTCCTGGACGCTGCGGACCACCCTGGATGGCTACCATGCCGAAGAGGGTCGCACCCCCGTGCATGGCCTCGCGCAATGCCTGCGCCTCCTACGTGCTGGCCCACAACCTTGAAGCAACAAAAAGGGGATCTCAACCCCGAAGGCAAATGGGCAGACGAAGGAAAAAATACCTGCATTCTCCCCCTCCAGGGCGTCCGCGTCGCATGGAGCTGCGAGATGACCCCTATAGCTCATCGACTCGGCCAGAGAACTCCAGAATCCCCTGATCGCGTCGACGGAGCTCCCCGCGCCCTGTTTTGATGGGCCTTGAGGCGGGCCACGGCGTTGTCGTGTTTCGACTGTTGATGTCGCGCTGACACCGCATGGTGTTACGCTCCTCCTCCACGGAGTCCAGCGCCGAGACAGCTCGGCATCGTCCCTTTGGCTTTTAGCGTCGTGGGTCGGTCGTCAAGCGTCCCACCTCAACCTGACGTGCTGAGCGTTCGTCCCCCAACATCTGGCGGACCCCCTCCACGTCAGCACGAGCTGCGTTCCGCTCTGCTCAACCTGCGCGACGTCGTCGGGGGTCCGCAGCGCTAATGTCTGGGATCCACCGCGCTCCACTCCAAAACGCCCAGCTGCTTCTCCAGCTCCACCACGCGACGGCGAGCCGTGACAAGTTCCTCCGCACGGCGGCTCCCCGACGGATGTCCATGACCTAGGGGCCCACCGGCTGGCCCCGCGACGGAGGAATTCCGACTTCTCGACGCTCGTCGCCATCAGGTCTACAAAAAGAGAGGCGTCAGGAATTCGACAAGTAGGAACAAACAACATTTACGAACAAAACGGTCTCACATTGCCATGAGCGAGAAGTCCTCGGAGAACGACGCGACGACCCTCTGGATCCGCTCCACATTCCGTGCAATGCGGAGGCCAAGCTCCTGATGGGCACTGCCACCCGATTCCAATGGTGAAGCTGCGCTGGTCATCCAACGTGAACACGGGGGACCCCAGATTCCCCTGATGAGCCCAGATGAGCTGGTCCCCGCCCCCGAAGGAGCGATGGTCAGGACGGAGACGGCACAGGGCCCCGGGGTTGTCTTCTCTCCTAGCCTCGGCCACCTCGCTTGGTGAGGTCGCGCTGGACTGGGAGAGGATGGCTTTCGATGCCCGGGCCCGCCAAGGGTGGGGCCCCGTACCCCCCCTCGGTGAAGGACTGGGGGACCTTTTTGGGGTTCCTAGGCCGACATTGGATGGAAGGGGGCTGCTTTTGGGGCTCCTCCTCCTCGTACCAGCCACCCTGACCTCAGGGAGGGCGGTCACGACATCCGCGACCCGATCCACCTGGTCGGCGCGCCCCCGTCGACTATTCTCGTCACGGCCGCCGCCGCCGCATCTTCCCGCACCTCGGCCGGTGGGGTCTCCACGGCGTCCACGACCAGGGGCCACCCAGGCCGCCCCCCCCCGGAGCGTCGACGACTACCACAACCGGGGGGGGGCGTAGG
>JAJDON010000173.1:0-19728 GCA_022036555.1 Microstegium vimineum | reverse complement strand
AACGAAAAATGGTGGGAAATCGACCAGGGCCATTCTGGCCACGTTTGATACGAAAATATTTGCAGTTGGTTTTTTCGCAACGGACACACCCAATCATCCCCATTTGACCCAAAACAAATGTTTAGCGCGGTTTTCAGGGTTTCGGTTCCGGCACGAAAAGTGATGCCACAATCGGCCAAGGAAGGCTATTCTGGCCATGTTTGATACGAAATATACTTGCAGTTGGTTTTTTTTCGCAACGGACACACCCAATCATGCCCATTTGACACAAAACACATGTTTAGCGCGGTTTTCGGGTTTTCGGTTCCGGCACGAAAAGTGGTGCAAAAATCGGCCCGGGAAGGCCATTCTAACGACGTTTGATACAAAAATATTGCAGTTGGTTTTTTTCGCAACGGACACACCCAATCATCCCATTTGACCAAAAACTCATGTTTAGCGCGGTTTTTGGGGTTTTTGTTCCGGAACGAAAAATGGTGCGAAAATCGGCCAGGGAAGGCCATTCTGGCCACGTTTGATACAAAAATATTTGCAGTTGGTTTTTTCACAACGAACACACCCAATCATCCCCATTTGACCCAAAACTCATGTTTAGCGCGGTTTTAAGGGTTTCGGTTCCGGCACGAAAAGTGATGCCACAATCGGCCAAGGAAGGCCATTGATGACGACCCGTAGGGTTCGTGGTTCGATCTTTCGATGAGAGTTGGTGTATAACTCGATTGGTGGATGGAGATGACGTTCACGGCTCGACTACAACCGTCCAAGGACGCTGCGCCTTAGCAACCGATACACCACCTCCGATGGCTGCCGTGATCTTGCGGCGCGACAACCAGCCACTAGGGCTCCCGTCCTGCAAGCAATCGAAGAACCAGCAAGAACAAGATGAACAAGCACTCAATTGCAAGATGAATATGAAGGTTTCAATCTGAGAACACAATATGGTGAGGTTCTGATGACAATCAGACGGACGGTTGATCCAACACGCGCGCTGAAAGGCGGTAGCAATAGCTAACTCGACGAAACAAAACCTAAACTGTTTGTGGCGGCTCTAACGACTTATAAGGAGTTGGGAGGACGACCACAAGGGTGTTGGGGTCGTTCTCCAACCCTAGGACGCGTCCCTAATGGACCCAACTTGATACATGGGCCACAGGCCCAAAATAAGGTGACGCAGCACCGGTGGACAGAAAAGGTCTCGGTACAAAAACGATGAGTCTGGACGCATCTGATAAGGTATAGCCATGCTTCTGGATCCGTTGGAAAGTAGACTTGATAAGCTTTCCAAAAAGTGTGAGAATGTCTCAATCGGAGTCCGTATGAAGTCGTGGCATCCATCACAAGTTGGTGCTGTCCTGCAGTCCAAATCCAGCTAGCGCCCGTCCCGTGTCCCGCTGATCCTCTCCATTGTTCCTGAGCAAAACAAGAGTGCACGTGTCTCCATTGTCTAAATTATAATGGACAAGAGTTTGAGAATAAACGGACGGTTGATCCAACACGCGCGCTGAAAGGCGGTAGCAATAGCTAACTCGACGAAACAAAACCTAAACTGTTTGTGGCAGCTCTAACGACTTATAAGGAGTTGGGAGGACGACCACAAGGGTGTTGGGGTCGTTCTCCAACCCTAGGACGCGTCCCTAATGGACCCAACTTGATACATGGGCCACAGGCCCAAAATAAGGTGACGCAGCACCGGTGGACAGAAAAGGTCTCGGTACAAAAACGATGAGTCTGGACGCATCTGATAAGGTATAGCCATGCTTCTGGATCCGTTGGAAAGTAGACTTGATAAGCTTTCCAAAAGTGTGAGAATGTCTCAATCGGAGTCGTATGAAGTCGTGGCATAAATCACAAGTTGGTGCTGTCCTGCAGTCCAAATCCAGCTAGCGCCCATCCCGTGTCCCGCTGATCCTCTCCATTGTTCCTGAGCAAACAAGAGTGCACGTGTCTCCATTGTCTAAATATAATGGACAAGAGTTTGAGAATAAACTTACTTGATGATTGAGTTCACGGGCACGAGCACGAGTAATAGGACCAAGTGGTGCTGGAGATGGTGTTGGTGTGGTGTTGATGTCCTCATCAGCCATTCTGGCCATGTTTGATACGAATATATTCCAGTTGGTTTTTTCGCAACGGACACACCCAATCATCCCCATTTGACCCAAAACTCATGTTTTAGCGCGGTTTTCGGGGTTTCTGTTCCGGAACGAAAAATGGTGCAAAAAATCGACCAGGGAAGGCCATTCTGGCCACGTTTGATACGAAAATATTTGCAGTTGGTTTTTTCGCAACGGACACACCCAATCATCCCCATTTGACCCAAAACTCATGTTTAGCGCGGTTTTCGGGGTTTCGGTTCCGGAACGAAAAATGGTGCAAATCGGCCAGGAAGGCCATTCTGGCCACGTTTGATACGAAAATATTTGCAGTTGGGTTTTTTCGCAACGGACACACCCAATCATCCCCATTTGACCAAAACACATGTTTAGCGCGGTTTTTGGGTTTTCGGTTCCGGCACGAAAAGTGGTGCAAAATCGGCCAGGGAAGGCCATTCTAACCACGTTTGATACGAAAATATTTGAGTTGGTTTTTTCGCAACGGACACACCCAATCATCCCCATTTGATCAAAACTCATGTTTAGCGCGGTTTTGGGGTTTTCGGTTCCGGCACGAAAAGTGGTGCTAAAATCGGCCTAGGGAAGGCCATTCTGCCACGTTTGATACAAAATATTTGCAGTTGGTTTTTTCGCAACGGACACACCCAATCATCCCCATTTGACAAAAACTCATGTTTAGCGCGGTTTTTGGGTTTTCGGTTCCGGCACGAAAAGTGGTGCAAAAATCGGCAGGGAAGGCCATTCTGCCACGTTTGATACGAAAATATTTGCAGTTGGTTTTTTCGCAACGGACACCCAATCATCCCCATTTGACCCAAAACTCATGTTTAGCGCGGTTTTCGGGGTTTCGGTTCCGGCACGAAAAGTGGTGCAAAAATCGGCCAGGGAAGGCCATTCTACCACAGTTTGATACGAAAATATTTGCAGTTGTTTTTTCGCAACGGACACACCCAATCATCCCCATTTGATCCAAAACTCATGTTTAGCGCGGTTTTCGGGGTTTCTGTTCCGGAACGAAAATGGTGCGAAAAATCGACCAGGGAAGGCCATTCTGCCCACGTTTGATACGAAAATATTTGCAGTTGGTTTTTTCGCAACGGACACACCCAATCATCCCCATTTGACCCAAAATCATGTTTAGCGCGGTTTTCAGGTTTCGGTTCCGGCACGAAAAGTGGTGCGAAAATCGACCAGGGAAGGCCATTCTGGCCACCGTTTGATACGAAAATATTTGCAGTTGGTTTTTTCGCAACGGACACACCCAATCATCCCCATTTGACCCAAAACAAATGTTTAGCGCGGTTTTCGGGTTTCGGTTCCGGCACGAAAAGTGGTGCAAAAATCGGTAGGGAAGGCCATTCTAACCACCGTTTGATACGAAAATATTTGCAGTTGGTTTTTTCGCAACGGACACACCCAATCATCCCCATTTGACCAAAACTCATGTTTAGCGCGGTTTTCGGGGTTTCGTTCCGGAACGAAAAATGGTGCGAAAATGACCAGGAAAGGGCCATTCTGCCACGTTTGATACGAAAATATTTGCAGTTGGTTTTTTCGCAACGGACACACCCAATCATCCCCATTTGACCCAAAACTCATGTTTAGCGCGGTTTTCGGGGTTTCGGTTCCGGAACGAAAATGGTGCAAAATCGCAGGGAAGGCCATTCTGCCACGTTTGATACGAAAATATTTGCAGTTGGTTTTTTCGCAACGGACACACCCAATCATCCCCATTTGACCCAAAACTCATGTTTAGCGCGGTTTTCGGGTTTCGGTTCCGGAACGAAAAGTGTGCAAAATCGGCCAGGAAGGCCATTCTGCCACGTTTGATACGAAAATATTTGCAGTTGGTTTTTTCGCAACGGACACACCCAATC
This sequence comes from Microstegium vimineum, assembly GCA_022036555.1. Classification (NCBI taxonomy): domain Eukaryota; kingdom Viridiplantae; phylum Streptophyta; class Magnoliopsida; order Poales; family Poaceae; genus Microstegium; species Microstegium vimineum. The sequence continues at coordinate 15,737 of JAJDON010000173.1, read as the reverse complement.
ATCCCCATTTGACCCAAAACTCATGTTTAGCGCGGTTTCGGGTTTCGGTTCCGGAACGAAAATGGTGCAAAATCGGCAGGAAGGCCATTCTGCCACGTTTGATACGAAAATATTTGCAGTTGGTTTTTTCGCAACGGACACACCCAATCATCCCCATTTGATCCAAAACTCATTTTTAGCGCGGTTTTCGGGGTTTCTGTTCCGAAACGAAAAAATGGTGCGAAAATCGACCAGGGAAGGCCATTCTGCCCACGTTTGATACGAAAATATTTGCAGTTGGTTTTTTCGCAACGGACACACCCAATCATCCCCATTTGACCCAAAACTCATGTTTAGCGCGGTTTTCGAGGTTTCGGTTCCGGAACGAAAAATGGTGCGAAATCGACCGGGGCCATTCTGGCCACGTTTGATACGAAAATATTTGCAGTTGGTTTTTTCGCAACGGACACACCCAATCATCCCCATTTGACCCAAAACAAATGTTTAGCGCGGTTTTCAGGGTTTCGGTTCCGACACGAAAAGTGATGCCACAATCGGCCAAGGAAGGCTATTCTGGCCATGTTTGATACAAAATATATTTGCAGTTGGTTTTTTCGCAACGGACACCCCCAATCATCCCATTTGACACAAAATCATGTTTAGCGCGGTTTTCGGGTTTTCGGTTCCGGCACGAAAGTGGTGCAAAATCGCCGGGGGAAGGCCATTCTAACACACGTTTGATACAAAATATTTGCAGTTGGTTTTTTCGCAACGGACACACCCAATCATCCCCATTTGACCAAAACTCATGTTTAGCGCGGTTTTTGGGGTTTTTGTTCCGGAACGAAAAATGGTGCGAAAATCGGCCAGGGAAGGCCATTCTGGCCACGTTTGATACGAAAATATTTGCAGTTGGTTTTTTCGCAACGAACACACCCAATCATCCCCATTTGACCCAAAACTCATGTTTAGCGCGGTTTTAAGGGTTTCGGTTCCGGCACGAAAAGTGTGCAACAATCGGCCAGGAAGGTCCATTCTGGCACATGTTTGATACGAAAATATTTGCAGTTGGTTTTTTCGCAACGGACACAACCAATCATCCCATTTGACCACAAAACTCATGTTTAGCGCGGTTTTCGGGGTTTCGGTTCCGGACGAAAAATGGTGCGAAAATCGGCCAGGGAAGGCCATTCTGGCCACGTTTTGATACGAAAAAAAAAAAAAAAAAAAAAAAAAAAAAAAAAAAAAAAAAAAAAAAAAAAAAAAAAAAAAAAAAAAAAAAAAAAAAAAAAAAAAAAAAAAAAAAAAAAAAAAAAAAAAAAAAAAAAAAAAAAAAAAAAAAAAAAAAAAAAAAAAAAAAAAAAAAAAAAAAAAAAAAAAAAAAAAAAAAAAAAAAAAAAAATTTTGGGGGTTTTTTTTCCAAACGGAACAAATATTTTAAAAAAAAACCCCTTTTTTTACCTTTTTCTTTCTTTTCGGGAAAAGGTCTTTTAAAAAAAAGGTTCCCCAAAATTTAAAAAAAAAAATTTTGGGTTTTTTTTCGAAAAACCCCTTAAAGACCCCCCCCCTTTTTCCCCCCTTTTTTTTGCCGGAAAAAAAAATGGGCCGCCGGGGAAAAGGTTTTCCCCAATTTGCAAAAAGGGTTTTTGGTTTTTTTTTCGAAAAAAAATTTTTTTCCCCTTTTTCCCCCCAAAATCTTTTAAAACCGGGTTTGGGTTTTTTTGGGGGGTCAAAATTAAAAAGGGCCCAACCATTTAACTTTTCATTTTTTTTTTTTCGCAAACCCCCAATACCCCATTTGAAAAAAAACTTTTGTTTGGGGGTTTTGGGTTTTTTTCCCGGGCCAAAAGGGGGTGAAAAAATGGGCCCAGGGAAGGATTTCCCCTTTGTCAAAAAATTTTTTTTTTTTTTTTTTGAAGGAAAACCCCCAATCCCCCCATTTCCCCAAAACCCTTTTTACGCGGTTTTGGGGGTTTTGGTCCCGAAAAAGGGGAAAAAAAGGGGGGGAAAGGCCCCTTTTTTAAAAAAATTTTCATTTTTTTTTTTTCCCAAAACCCCCCCCAAATCCCCTTTCCCCAAAACCTTTTGGGGTTTTGGGTTTCGGTTCCGGACAAAATGTCCCAAATGGGCCCAAAGGGGGCCATTTCCAGTTTGATACGAAAATTTTTGTTTGGGGTTTTTTCGAAAACCCCCCAATCCCCCCCTTTTCCCCCCAAAAAACCAAATGTTTAGCCGGTTTTCGGGGTTTCTTTCCCCGGAAAAAAAAATGGGGAAAAAGGGGGCCAGGGCCCTTTTTGGCCCCTTTTGATAGGGAAAAAATTTATTGGGTTTTTTCGAAACCCCCCTTTTTTCCCCTTTGCCCCAAAAAAAAATTTTTAGGGGGGTTTTTTTGGGTTTTGGGGGTTTTCCCGGCACAAAAAGGGGAAAAAATTTTTGGGCCCCGGGGAAGGAATTCTCCCAATTTTTAAAAAAATTTTTTGGGGAGTTGGTTTTTTCGCACGGACACCCCAACCCCCCCCCATTTGACCAAAAAAAATCATGTTTTAGCGGGGTTTTTTGGGGTTTTGGGTTTCCCGGGAAAAAGTGGGGGAAAAATGGGCCGGGAAAGGGGCCATTTGCCACGTTTATACAAAAATATTTGCGTTGGTTTTTTCGCAACGGAAAAACCAATCACCCCCTTTTTGCCCCAAAACTCATTTTGCGCGGTTTTGGGGTTTGGGTTTCCCGGGACAAAAGGGGGTTCCCAAAAAGGGGGGAAAGGGCCTTCCCCCTTTTGATACAAAAATTTTTGATTTGGTTTTTTTTAAAAACGGAACCCCCAATCATCCCCTTTTGCCAAAAACCCCCTTGTTTAGGGGGGTTTTTGGGGGTTTTTTTGTTCCGGAAAAAAAAGGGGGAAAAAATCGCCAGGGGGGCCCCTTTTCCCCGTTTGATAGGAAAATATTTGATTTGGGTTTTTTTGGGCAAGGCCACCCCCAATCACCCCCTTTGCCCCAAAAAATGTTTGGGGGGGTTTTTTTGGGGGTTTTTGGGTTTTCCGGGCCCAAAAAAGGGTCCCAAAATGGGCCAAAGGGGCCATTTTGGCCCCGTTTAAAAAAAAAAATATTTATTTGGGGTTTTTTTCGCAAAACCCCCCAAATCACCCCCTTTGACCCAAAAAAATTTTTAGGCGGTTTTGGGGGGTTTTTGGGTTTTGGGAGGGAAAAGGGGTGAAAAATCGGGGGGGGGAAAGGTTCTCCAAAAGTTTGAAAAGAAAATATTTATTTGGGTTTTTTTTTAAAGGAAAACCCAATACCCCCTTTTGGGGCCCAAAAAAACTATGTTTAGGGGGTTTTTTGGGGGGTTTCTTTTCCCCGGAAAAAAAAAAGGTGGGGAAAATGGCCCGGGGAAAGGGCCCCATTGGGGGCCCGTTTGATACGAAAATATTTTTGCATTTGGTTTTTTCGAACGGAACCCCCAAATACCCCCATTTGCCCCAAAAAAATTTTTTACCCGGGGTTTTTGGGGGTTTTTTGGGTTTCCCGGGGCACGAAAAGGTTCCAAAAATTGGGCCCAAAAGGAAAAGGCCCCTTTTGGGGCCTTTTTGATAGGAAAATATTTAAGGGTTTTTTTTTTTTCCAACAAAAACCCCCAAATTTTTTCCCCCTTTTGGGACCAAAACAATTTTTTAGGGGGGGTTTTTGGGGGGTTTTGGGTTTCCCGGACGGAAAGGGTGCAAAAAGGGGGCCCGGGGAAAGGGCCATTCAAACCCCCTTTTTTGATCGAAAAATTTGGATTTGGTTTTTTCGAACGGAAACCCAATCACCCCCATTTGAAAAAAAACTCAGTTTAGGGGGTTTTTTTGGGTTTTGGGTTTTTCCGGCACGAAAAGTGGTGCAAAAATGGGCCGGGAAAGGGCCTTTTGCCCCATGTTTCTACAAAAATATTTGCATTTGGGTTTTTTTTTCCCCCAACGGACAAACCCAAAATCATCCCCTTTCCCCCCCCAAAAATCATTTTTTTAGCCCCGGTTTTTTGGGGTTTTTCTTTTTTCCCCCGGGCACGAAAAGTGGAAAAAAAAATGGGGTAGGGCCCCCCTTCAAAACCCACTTTTGTAAAAAAATTTTTAAAGGGGTTTTTTTTAAAAAGGACACCCCCAATCACCCCCCTTTTGCCCAAAAAAACTTTTTTGCGCGGGTTTTTGGGGTTTTCTTTTCCCGGACGAAAAAGGGCCCCCAAAAGGGGGCCCAAAAAAGGGGCCCTTTTGGGGCCAGTTTGTACAAATTTTTTTTGATTTGGGTTTTTTTTGCAAGGACACCCCTTTTTCCCCCCCCTTTTTTCCCCCAAAAAATATTTTTAGCGCGGTTTTGGGGGTTTGGGTTGGGAAACAAAAATGGTAAAAAAATTGACCGGGGGGTTTTTTGGGGCCCATTTTGATACGAAAATTTTTGTTTTTGGGTTTTTTTTCGCAACGGACACAAATCCCCCATTTGCCCCAAAAAAATTTTTGGGCGGGTTTTGGGTTTGGGTTTCCCCGGCAAAAAAGGGGTTTTGCAAAAATGGGGGGGGGGAAGGCCATTTAAAAATTTTGTCAAAAATTTTGAGTTGGTTTTTTCGCAAGGACACCCCCAATCACCCCCTTTTCCCCCCAAAACTCTTTTTAGCGGGGTTTGGGGGGGTTTTTGGTTTCCCGGAAAAAAAATGGTGGGGGAAAAGGGGGGCCCAATTGGGGCCCCGTTTGTCCGAAAATATTTGTTTTTGGGTTTTTTTTCGAAACGGAACCCCCAATTTTCCCCATTTGCCCCAAAATCTGTTTAGGGGGTTTTTTGGGGGGTTTCTGTTCCGGAAGGGAAAAATGGTAAAAAAATTGGGGACCGGGGAAAAGGCCCTTTTTGGCCAGTTTGATCAAAAAATTTTGCATTTGGGTTTTTTCCCGCAAGAACACCCCCCCCCCCCCCATTTGCCCCAAAAAAATGTTTCCGGTTTTAAGGGTTTGGTTTTCCCGGGCCAAAAAGGTGGTGCAAAAATGGGTTTAGGGAAGGCCATTCTCCCCACGTTTGTACAAAAAATATTTGCATTTGGGTTTTTTTTTCGAAACGGAACCCCCAAATACCCCTTTTGAAAAAATCTTTTTTAAAGGCGGTTTTGGGGTTTTTTTTCCCCAAAAAAAAAAAGGTAAAAAATTTCGCCCCGGGGAAAGGGGGCCATTTGCCCCGTTTGTTGGAAAATATTTGCAGTTTTTTTTTTCGAAGGACACCCCCAAATCACCCCCATTTGACCCAAAATCTTTTTTTAGCGTGGTTTTAAAGGTTTCGGTTCCGGAACAAAAAAATGGTGCAAAAATGCCCGGGGCCTTTGGGGGCCGGGGGTTTGATAGGGAAAAATTTTGTTTTTGGGTTTTTTTTTCGAAAGGGACACCCCCAATCACCCCCATTTGACCAAAAAAAATTTTTTAGCGCGGTTTTCGGGGTTTGGGGGTTTTCCCGAAAAAAAAAAAGGATCCCAAAAAGGGCCCCAAGGAAGGTTTAATTGGGGGGCCATTTTGATACGAATATACTTGCATTTTTTTTTTTTTTTTCAAACAAAAAACCCCCAAACCCCCCCCCTTTGCCCCAAAAATCTTTTTTTGGGGGGGGTTTTGGGGTTTGGGGGTTTTTCCGGGCCAAAAAATGCCCCCAAAAGGGGGCCCCAAAAAAAAAGGGCCATTCTGGCCTTGTTTGATACGAATTTTTTTTGGGGTTTTGGGTTTTTTAAAAACGGACAACCCAATCACCCCTTTTTCCCCCAAAAAAACTCATTTTAGGGGGGTTTTTTTTGGGGGTTCTTTTCCGAAACGAAAAATGGTAAAAAAAAATTCGGCCAGGGAAGGCCTTTTTGGCCCGTTTGTTTAAAAAATTTTGTTTTTGGTTTTTTTTCACCACGAACACCCCCAACCCCCCCCCATTTGCCCCAAAAACTCATGTTTAGCGCGGTTTTTTTGGGGTTTTTGGTTTTCCCGGGGCACAAAAAAGGGGATGCCACAAGGGCCCAAGGAAGGCTTTTTGGCCATGTTTGTAGAATATACTTGCTTGGGTTTTTTTTGAAGGAAAAACCCAAATCACCCCCAAATTTAAAACCAAAACCTGTTTAGCGCTTTTTTTAGGGGAAAAAAAAAAGGGGTCCCAAAAAGGGCCCAAAAGGGAAGGGCCCCATTCCCCAAAGTTTGATACAAAAATATTTGAGGTTGGTTTTTTCGAACCCACCCCCCAAATCCCCCCCAATTTGCCCCAAAACTCATTTTTGGGGCGCGGTTTTGGGGGGTTTCGGTTCCGGAACAAAAAAAATGGTGCGAAAATCGACCGGGGGGTTTTTTCGGGCCACTTTTGATACAAAAATATTTGCATTTGGTTTTTTTCGCAACGGACACACCCAATATCCCCTTTTGGGGACCCAAAACTCATTTTTTAGCGGGGGTTTTGGGGGGGTTTTCGGTTCCGGCAGGGAAAAGGGGGAAAAAAAATCCCCCGGGAAGGTTTTTTCCCCCCAGTTTATACAAAAATATTTGAAAGGGGTTTTTTTCCCCGCAAGGGACAAAACCCAATCACCCCCTTTTCCCCCAAAAACTCATGTTTGGGGGGTTTTTTGGGGGTTTTTTTTCCGGGAAAAAAAAATGGTGCAAAATCGGGGGGGAAGGCCTTTCCCCAGGGTTTGATACAAAAATATTTGCGGGTTGGTTTTTTCCCAAGGGAACACACCCAATCACCCCCATTTCCCCCAAAAAACTCATTTTTTGGGCGGGGTTTTTGGGTTTCTTTTTCCGGAACAAAAAAGGGTCCCAAAATGGGCCAAAGGAAGGCCTTTTCCCCCCCGTTTAAATACGAAATATTCCCAGTTGGTTTTTTCGAAACCGGACACCCCCCAATCACCCCCATTTGACCCAAACTAAAGTTTGCGCGGTTTTCAGGGTTTTCTTTCCGGAACAAAAAAAAATGGTCCCAAAAATCGCCCGGGGAAGGCCATTCGGGCCCACGTTTGAACAAAAATATTTGCATTTGGTTTTTTTTCGCAAGGGGACAACCCAATCTTTCCCCATTTGCCCCAAAAAAAATGTTTAGCGCGGTTTTGGGTTTGGGTTTCCGGGCACGAAAAGTGTTTGCCAAAATGGGCCCAAAGGGAAAGGGCCCTTTTCGGCCATTTTTGATACGAAAATATTTGCGTTGGTTTTTTCAACCCACACCCCCAACCCCCCCCCAAAATTTTCCCCCAAAAAAACTCATTTTTTTAGCGGGGGTTTTTGGGGGTTTTTTTTCCCCGGAAAGGGAAAAAAAATGGTGGGAAAATCGAGGGGGGAAAAGGGCCATTTGGCCAGTTTTTTTTAAAAAAAATTATTTGCAGTTGGTTTTTCGCAACGGAACACCCAACCCCCCCCCAAAATTTCCCCCCAAAAAAAAACTCATGTTTAGGGGGGTTTTTTCGGGGTTTTTCGGTTCCGGAACAAAAAATGGTAAAAAAAATTCAAACCGGGGCCTTTGGGGGCCCCCGTTTGATACGAAAATTTTTTTTGGTTTTTTCGCAACGGCCCCCCCCCAAAAATCCCCCCAAAATTTGACCAAAACAAATGTTTAGGGGGGGTTTTCAGGGTTTCGGTTCCGGCACGAAAAGTGGTGAAAAAATCGGCCAGGGAAGGCCTTTAAAAACCCCACACTTTTTTAAAAAGAAAAATATTTGCGTTGGTTTTTTCGCAACGGAAAAAACCAAAATTAAACCCCCATTTGACCCAAAACTCATTTTTTAGGGGGGTTTTTAAAAGGGTTTCGGTTCCGGGGGGGAAAAAGTGATCCCAAAAACGAAGGGAAAGGCCATTCGGGCCCCCGTTTCAGGGGGAAAATATTTGCATTTTTTTTTTCGCGGGGGAAAAACCCCCCCAAATTTCCCCCCCATTTAAAAAAAACCCCTCATTTTTCCCCCGGGGGGTTGTTGGGGTTTTTTTTTTGAAAAAGAAAAATGGGGGGGGAAACCCCCCCGGGTCAGGGAAGGCCTTCTGGCCTTTTTTTGATAGGGAAAATATTTGATTTTGGTTTTTTCCCCAACGGACACACCCAATCATCTCCTTTTCCCCCCAAAAAAAAATTTTTTAGGGGGGTTTTTTGGGGGGGTTTGGTTCCGGCACGAAAAGGGGCCCCCAAAAATTTTGGGGTTTGGGAAGGCCATTCTAACCACTTTTTTTTGGGAAAAAAAAAAAAATTTTTTTTTTTGGTTTTTTCGCAACGGAAAAAACCCCAATCTTCCCCATTTCCCCCAAAAAAATCATTTTTAGCGGGGTTTTTCGGGGTTCTGTTCCAAAAAAAAAAAAATTGGTGCGGAAATTTTCCCCCCCGGGAAAAGGCCTTTGGGGGCCCACGTTTGATCAAAAAAAATTTGTTTTTGGTTTTTTCGCAAGGACCCCCCCCAACCCCCCCCCTTTTCCCCCCAAAAAACTCATGTTTAGGGGGTTTTTTGGGGGGTTGGGGGTTTCCCGGGGAAAAAAAAAAAGGGGGTTTTTGCAAAAATCCCCCAGGGCCTTCTGGCCACGTTTGGGGGGAAAATTTTTTGCATTTTGGGTTTTTTTTTCGCGGGGGGACCCCCCCAAAACCCACCCCTTTTTTGGGCCCCCAAAACAAATGTTTTAGCGGTTTAAAAAGGGTTTTTTGGTTTTCCGACACGAAAAGTGCCCCCAAAATTGGCCCCAAAGGGAAAGGGTTATTCTGGCATGTTTGATAGAATATATTTTTTTGGGTTTTTTTTTCGCAAGGGGACACCCCCCAAATGGGGGCCATTTGACAAAAAAAAACATGTTTAGCGCGGTTTTTTGGGGTTTTGGGGGTTTTTTTTTTTGGGGAACAAAAAAGTGGTAAAAAAAAAGGGGGCCCCCGGGAAGGCCATTCAAAAAAAGTTTGATCCCAAAAATATTTGCTTTTTGGGGTTTTTTTTCGCAACGGAAAAACCAAAACCCACCCCATTTGACCAAAAACTCATGTTTAGGGGGTTTTTTGGGGGGGGTTTTTTTTCCCCGGAAAAAAAAAGGGTGCGAAAATGGGGGGGGGAAGGGGGCCTTTTTTTTGGGCCACTTTTTGATACAAAAAATTTGTTTTTGGTTTTTTTTTAAAAACGAACCCCCCAAAACCCTCCCCTTTAAAAACCCCAAAAAAACTCTTTTTTTGCGGGGTTTTTAAAGGGGTTTGGGGGTTTTCCCGGCACGAAAATGATGCCACAATCGGCCCAAGGGGGGTTTTTTGGGGCCCTTTTTTTGTTAGAATATACTTGGGGTTGGGTTTTTTTCCCCGCAACGGACCCCCCCAAATTCATCCCATTTGATCCAAAACTCATGTTTAGGGGGGTTTTTTCGGGGTTTTGTTCCGGAGAACAATGGTGCGAAAAATCGAGGGGGGAAAAAGGCCATTCGGGGCCCCCGTTTGATACAAAAAAAATTTTGAGTTGGTTTTTTGGGAACGGACACACCCAATCTCCCCTTTTCCCCCCAAAACTCATGTTTAGCTGCGGTTTTCGGGGGTTTCGGTTCCGGAACAAAAAATGGTAAAAAAATCGACCAGGGCTTCTGGCCTTTTTTTGATCCAAAAATTTTTTGCGGGGGGGTTTTTTCGCCCCGGACCCCCCCCCCAATCACCCCTTTTTTGGGGCCCCAAAAACAAATGTTTTAGGGGGGTTTTGGGGGGTTTTTTTCGGTTCCGGAACGAAAAGGGGTGCAAAAAGGGCCCCGGGGGAAAGGGCCCATTCAAAACCACACGTTTGTACAAAATTTTTTGGATTTGGTTTTTTAAAAAGGGAACACCCCAACCCCCCCCCTTTAAAAACCCCAAAAAAAACCCCATTTTTACCCCCGGTTTTTTAAAGGGTTTTTTGGGTTCCCCGGGGGGGAAAAAAGGGGTTTCCCAAAAGGGGGCCCAAAAGGGGAAAGGCCCCTTTGGGGGCCCCATGTTTGATACGAATATATTGTTTTTGGGGTTTTTTTTCGCAACGGACACCCCCAATCATCCCCATTTGCCCCAAAACTCATGTTTAGGGGGGGTTTTTCCCCGGGGGGTTTGGGGGTTTTCCGGGGAACGAAAAATGGTGCAAAAAAATCGAGGGGGGGAAGGTTTTTTGGGGGCCTTTTTTTTTTTTAAAAAAAATTTTTTGGGGGAATTTGGGTTTTTTTTCGCGGGGGGACCCCCCCAAAATCACCCCCTTTAAAAACCAAAAAAACAAATTTTGGGGGCGGGGGTTTTTCAGGGTTTCGGTTCCGGCACGAAAAGTTGATCCCAAAATTTTGGCCCCAAAGGAAAAGGCCATTTGGCCTTTGTTTGATACGAAAATATTTGCTTTTGGGTTTTTTAAAAACCTTACCCCCCCAACCCCCCCCCCAATTGAAAAAAACTCATGTTAGCGGGGTTTTTTCGGGGTTTTTTTTTTCCCCGGGAAAAACGAAAAATGGGGGGGAAAATTTTCGAGGGGGGAAAAGGCCATTTGGCCCCTTTTTTTACAAAAATATTTGAGGGGTTTTTTTTTCCCCAACCCCCCAACACCCAATCATCCCCATTTGCCCCCAAAAAAAAAATTTTTTTAGCGCGGTTTTTTTTTTTTTTTTTTCGGTTCCGGCACGAAAAGTGGGGCAAAAATCGGCCGGGGAAGGCCATTCTGCCCACTGTTTCTTACAAAATTTTTTGCAGTTGGTTTTTTCGCAACGGACCCCCCCAAAAAAACCCCATTTGACCCAAAACTCATGTTTAGGGGGGGTTTTGGGGGGTTTCGGTTCCGGCCGAAAAGGGGTGCAAAAATGGGGGGGGGGAAAGGGGGGCCTTTGGGGGGGTTTTTTAGGGGTTTCCCCCCGATCTTTCGGTGGAGATAGATACTTGATTTGACTGGAGAGAGTTAACGATCCGGGACTAAACCACCCAAAGGGGACGCTGGCCTTAGCGAAAAAATTCCCCCAAAATTTCCGGGGGTTTTTGCTCACAAATCTTGCGGATCAAAAACCAAAACCCAAACCAGGGGGGTTTTTTCCCCTCCCAAGCAATCGAAGAAAAAGCGAAAAAAGTAAAAAACAAGCACTCAATTGAAAAAAAAGTAAAGGGAAAACAGTGTGTACCCCCAAGGTGGGGTTCCGAATCAAGTAAAAAGGGAAAAGGGTTTTTTGTCGACCACGCTTTTTTACAAGGATTTTTGCAGCAGTTTAAAATTTAAAACTAAAAAAAAACCCCAAACTGTTTGTGGGGGCTCTAGGGGGATAAAAAGGGGGGAGAGGAGGGGCCCCCCAAGGGGGCCTAGTGTCCCTACCCCCTTTGGGGTGATTTTCCCTAAGGACTCAAGTTGATACACGGGCCGGGGGCCCCCAAAATAGGGTGACGAAAAAAACCGTTGGCAAAAAAAAGATGGGGGTTTTATTAAATTGTCTACTGGGGCCCGCTTCTGATAGGATATAGGTATGAGTCCCCCCCTTTTTGGGAAAAAGTAGCTTGATAAGCTTTCCAAAAAGCCCTAAACGTCCAATGGCCCCCGTATGAAGTCGTAAAAAACCCGTCGCAATTTTTTTGGGAAAATCTTTTTGCGTCCGAATTGAATTTTCCAAAAGTTTTGGGTTTTTTGGACTCTTTTTTTCCCTTTGGGCCCCCAAAATGTGACGGGGGGGCCTGGTGGAGAACGTTGGAACCCTTGGATTTCCCCCCCAATAAATTTTTTTTAAAACCCATCCTGCTTTCCATTTTGCAAAAAAAACCTTCCCCTTGATCCAAAAAAGCAATTTTAAAAAAAAAAAAACATACACATTTTTTTTTTTTTGAAACCCCCCATTCATAAAATGTAAAATGTAAAACTCAATAGGGGGGGTTTAAAAACTTTGATTTTTAAAAGGGGGTTTTGGGATGGAAAAATCTCCCCCGGTGATTTTCCTAAAAAAATTTCCCCCTTTCTTGACAAAAAAACCCCTTTCCTCGGTTGATCCTGTTGGAGAATGGGGTTTGGGGGGTTTTAAAAAGAAACCAGGCTCCCTTTTTTTTTTGTTTCCTGTTTCTTCATAATAAAAACTAAAAACCCCGACATGGCTTTTTTAAAAATTATTGCATACCTCAAATTTTATCACATTTTTTTACAATAAAAGAAAATTGCAGAACTGAGCAAAAAAAATTTTTAAATTTTACCATATACCCCCCTTTACAATTATTTTTTTCCAATAGCAGGGAAAACCCCCAAAAAAGAAGAACTTTGGGGAATTTCCCCAATTTTTCCCAAACAGTTTATTCCCCCCCCAAAAAGCTAAAGTCACAAAAATCATAAAAATAAAAGTACCCTATTGTATGTAAAGATGAAAAAAATTGAGCTTTTTCTTTTTCATTTGAAAAAAATTTTTAACCCCAAAATGTTGGAATTCAGCCCTCTTTGGGGTTTTGGGGAATTTTTGCTTTATTCAGTATTTTTGGTATGGTATAAGAAAAATTTAAATTTCCAACAACTCTTCTTTTTTTAAAAGGGAAAAATCAAGCTTTTTCAAAGTGGGGAAAAAAGGAAAAAACAGGTCGGGGGCCCCCTTTTATTGATCTTTTTAAAAACCCCTTATTAGTGGACAAATGTAATTTTACTAAAGTTTGCTCACCTTGTTTTTGTTTCAACTGTCTGACTTACCTTTGTTGCGTTTCCCCCAAAGGGGGTATGTGCAGCCAGATTAAAAGCTTTTTTCAAATGTTTCACCTCCAAAACTCAAATTGTTTTAATGTCCATTTGTATATTGTATCATTTTTCTGCAAAAATTTTTAGTAATAGGAGAGTACATGCTGCTATAGTATTTTTTAGATTTCCCCTTTTTTTAGTATTTCAGAATCACAAGCAAAAAAAAAACAACTCATCAAAAGTATTTTAATGTTTTTTCCAAGAAAAATTTTAATTTGCATGTTAAGACCCCTTTTTAAAAAAAAAATGTTTTTAAAGAAACTCATTTTTTTTCTTTAAAGCCAAAAAAGTAAAAAAAAATTTAAAATTTTTTTTTTTTCCAAAAAATTTTTTTTTAAATTTTGTTTTCTTTTTTTTATAGATTGCAATTTTCCATAAAAAAAAAATTCAGAATTTAAAAATAGGAACAAAAACATCCCCCAAATGTCTTTTCATATCTTTCCATGATTGAGGAGGGTTTATCAAAAACTACAAAGGGGGTTTCCCCCCAGTTAAAGCATACTTAATAAGAACCTTGAAAAAAAAATTTAAAACCCTTTTTTTTTTTAGTTTATATACCCCTTTTTAAAATTTTCCCCTTTGGGGGTTAAAAAAAGTTTAAAAAACCCCCCCCAAACAATATTTTAAAATAAAAGGGGGATAGTTTCCTTTTAAAAAAAAGGGGTGCAGATTGTTTGTTTATTTTTTTTTCCCCAAAAAAAACACTACCTCGTAAGTAGCAAGCTTATCACTTGTCATACCCCCCAGCAAAGTGATTTGAATATGCAACCTGGGGGTTTTCCCAATTTTTATGTGTTTCCTGCCATGATTAGAAAAAAAAAAGGGGAAAAAAACACAATAAAAAAATTTTTGTCCCCCCCAAAAGTAGGATGTGGGTTGTTGTTTAAAATTTTTTTCATCTCAATTGATCAAACAAATTCTTACAAGTTTTTACCCCGCAAAAAAAAGGGGGGTTTCCCGGGGGCCAGCAATTTGGGGAAAAAACCTTTGGGGGGGGGGGGGGTGTAAACGAACCGTAGCAAAAACCGGGGGGTTGGGGGCCGGTTTTTTTGGGGCTATAGGTGGGGTTTTAAAAAAAAATTTCAAGGGGAAAAAAATAGCACCACTTAAAAAACAAAGCAAGTTGAGAAAAATTTTTTTAACGGAGGGGGTTAACCCCCCTGGGGGGGGAGGGTTGACAAAAATAGGGGACGGAGCCTAGACCAAACGGTCACGGTACAGCAAAAAAAAGGCCAAGAACAAAAAAAACAAAACATCCCTTTTTTTTTTCCCCCCCTCTTCTTTTTTTTTTCTTTTCCCCCTTTTTTTTTTTTCTTTTCTCTTTCTCTTTGTTTTTTTTTTCTGTTATGCTCTTTTCTTTTTTTTTTTTTTTTTTGATTTTTTTTTTCTTTTCTTTAACTTCCTCAAAAAAACTTTTTTTTTAAATCTCCTCAACTAGAAAAAAATCTGAAAAAAAGACAAATCAGATTTTTAACAAAAGCCCCAAATTTTTAAAAAGGGGGTTTTTCGAACAGAAAAAAATAGCAATCCCCCTTTTTTTTTTTTTGCCTAAATCAGAAAAATTTTTTGATGGAAAAAAGGGTGGGATGAAAATGGTGCAGCAAAGATAAAATTTGGTTTTTAATGATGGGAATGGGGGTTTAAAACTATGGGGGCCCAAACAGGTTTTCGTGGTGTAGAAAAAAAAAAATAGCGGGGATGGATTTTTGGGGCAGCAAAGGTGTAGATTGCCAAAAAGATATTATGGTGTAGTTTTGGAAAAATTTTTGGTGGTGGTTTTTAAGTGGGATGTATACAAATATAGTGGGGGAAAAGTTTACAAGAAATCGAAAATCTAAAGCCTAACCCCCAAACCCCCCCAAAAAACTCAACCCCCTTTTTAAAACCCAAAAACAACAAGCTCGTACTAAAAAAATTTTTTAGTAAAAGGCAAAAAAGGGTTTTTTTTAAAAGGAAAATTTTTGGGGAAAAAAAAAAAACTATTTTTGTTGGCTTTTTTTTGGGGGTTTTGGAAATTTAAAAAATAAAAATGAATCCCCCAAAAACCCCCGAAAAACCCCTTTTTTTTGAATACCACTTTATGAGTGTTGGGGGTTTTCCCCCTTTTTGGTGGAGTTTTTTAACTTCGATTTGATGGAAAAGAGTTTACGATCCGGGGGACAACCCTCCAAGGACGTGGCCTTAGCGATCGATAACCCCAAAACTCATTTAGGCGGTTTTCGGGGTTTCGTTCCCGGGACGAAAATGGTGCAAAATCGACCAGGGAAGGCCTTTTCTGCCACGTTTGATACAAAATATTTGCAGTTGGTTTTTTCGCAACGGACACACCAATCATCCCCATTGACCAAAACTCATGTTTAGCGCGGTTTTTCGGGTTTCGGTTCCGGAACGAAAAATGGTGCGAAAATCGACCAGGGAAGGCCATTCTACCCACTTTGATACGAAAATATTTGCAGTTGGTTTTTTCGCAACGGACACACCCAATCATCCCCATTTGACCCAAAACTCATGTTTAGGCGGGTTTTTCGGGGGTTTCGGTTCCGGACACGAAAAGTGGTGCGAAAATCGGCCAGGGAAGGCATTCTGGCCACGTTTGATACGAAAATATTTTGCAGTTGGTTTTTTCGCAACGGACACACCCAATCATCCCATTTGACCCAAAACTCATGTTTAGCGCGGTTTTCGGGGTTTCGGTTCCGGACGAAAATGGTGCGAAAATCGACCAGGGAAGGCCATTCTGGCCACGTTTGATACGAAAATATTTGCAGTTGGTTTTTTCGCAACGGACACACCCAATCATCCCATTTGACCCAAAACTCATGTTTAGCGCGGTTTTTGGGTTTCGGTTCCGGCACGAAAGTGGTGCAAAAATCGGGTAGGGAAGGCCATTCTACCACACGTTTGATACGAAAATATTTGCAGTTGGTTTTTTCGCAACGACACACCACAATCATCCCCATTTTGACCCAAAACTCATGTTTAGCGCGTTTTTCGGGTTTCTGTTCCGAACGAAAATGGTGCGAAAATCGACCAGGGAAGGCCATTCTGGCCACGTTTGATACGAAAATATTGGCATTGGTTTTTTCCCCAACGGACACACC
>JAJDON010000172.1:10000-15000 GCA_022036555.1 Microstegium vimineum | reverse complement strand
GGAAAGGCTCGGGGCGATATGACGTGAAAATCGTTCGTCGCCCTTGGGTAAAAGGGGGGGAAAGGGATTTTAAGGGAACCATTAGTAGTGGTTCCCCCCGGTTTCCCCCCGGATAGGGGGCCCCTTTCGGTTTTCAGGAAAACCCAAATGATTGGGGCCCTCGGGGGGCACCCCTCGCCCTTTTCCCCCAATTTTAAAATTGGGTTTGGACGGCGCGGCTGTTTCGGTGAGCCGCCCCCGGAAAAATCGGGGTAATTTGGGGGCCTTTTTTGGGGTAACCCGAACTGGCGGTGGGGATAAACCCGGAACCCGGGTTGGGTAAAAAAACTGCGCGCTAACCCGGAACCCAAAAAGGGGTGTTGTCGTTTAAAACCCGCGGGGACGGTGGCCCATGGAAGTCGAAATCCGCAAAGGGGAGTGTGTAACAAACTCCCCTCCCCAAACCCCAACACCCCCGGGAAAAAGGAAAGGGCGTTTAAAGGCGCGGACCACACCCGGCCATCTGGTGGGGAGGGGACTCCCCCGATGAGTAGGAGGGGCGGCGGCCCCCGAACCCCGGGGCGGGGAGCCGGGGGGGAGGGGCCCGGTTCGGTGCAGATCTTGGTGGTAGTAGAAAATTTTTAAAATTTGGGAAAATTTTAAAGGGCCGAAGGGAAAAAGGTTCCATGTGAACGGCCCTTTGGGCCAAAATGGGTAACCCGACCCAAAGGGGACGGGGAAAACCCGGGACAGGGGCGATCCCGCGTGCCCCCGAAAGGGGGGGGTTTAAGTTTCCGAGGGGGGGCGGGGGGCGGTTGAGGGCGCCCGTTGGAAGTCGGAGCCCGGGGCCGGGGGGGGCCCTCGGGAAAGGTTTATCTTTTCTGCTTAACGGCCTCCCAAAACCCTGGAATCGGTTCAGCCGGAGGTAGGGTCCAGCGGTCAAAAAGAGCACCCCCACGTCGCCCCGGTGCCCGGTGCCCCCCCGGGGGCCCCTTAAAAATCCGGAGGCCCGGGGTACCGCCCGCCCGGGTTTGTCCCAAAACCCGCCCAGGTCTCCAAGGGGGAAAGCCTTGGCAATAAAAACAAGTAGGAAGGGGGAAGTCGGAAAAAAAGGGTCGTAACTTGGGGAAAAAGGATTGGTTTCTGGGGTTTGGGCCCCCGGGGGCCCCGGGCCCCAAACCCCGTGGCTGCCGGGGACTGCTCGGTTTGCCCCCGCGGGGGAAGCGGGCCGCCGCGTGCCGGCGGGGGACGGACCGGGAAGGGGTGGGCCTCGGCTTCCTTCCCCGGGCGTGGGAAAAAAACCGACTAAAAAAACTGGTAGGGGCCAAGGGGAACCCGGACTTTTTAAATTTAAAAAAAGTTTTCGATGGTCCTCGCGGATGCTGACGCAATGTGATTTCTCCCCAGTGTTTCTGAATGCCCAAGTAAAGAAATTAAACCCAAGGCGGGTTTAAACCGGGGGGTAACTTGACTCTTTAAAGGGGCCAAAATGCCTTTTCCTTAAATTTTTGTAAAGGAAATAAATGGTTTAAGTTTTTCCCCCTGTCCCTGTCAAATACCCAGCGAAACCCCCCCCAAAGGGGAAAGGGGTTTGGCGGAACCCGCGGGGGGAACCCCCGTTGGCTTGACCCCGCCCGACTTTGTGAAAGACTTGGGGTGTGGAAAAAGGGGGGGCCTTGGGGAAAAAGGGGAAATCCCCTTTATTTTTTAACGTTTTTTTTATTTATTCCCTTTTGGGGGGAAAGGGGGCGGGGCATCCCCCCTTCCTTTTGGGGCTCAAAGGGCCCCGGCCTCGGGGCCAAACCCGGGCGGAAGACATTGTCAGGGGGGGGAGTTTGGCTGGGGCGGACCTTTTAAAAGATAAGCAGGTGCCCAAAGATGAGCTCCCGAGAACGAAATCTCTTTGGGGGAACCCAAAAGGGAAAAAGGGCTCTTTTTGATTTTTTTTTTTCCCGTAGGGAAAGGGAACCCGGAAAAGGGGTGGCCCTATCGATTTTGTTTTCGGAGTTTGGCTGGGGTGCCCGAAAGTTCCCACGGGAAAACTGGCTTGTGGCGAAAAGCGTTCATGGACTTTTGTTTTTTGCCCTTCGATGTCGGCTTTTCCTATCATTGTGAAGCAAAATTTCCCCCAAGTTTTGGGTTGTTCACCCCCCATGGGGGCCCGTGAGCGGGTTTGACCGTGGGGGAAAGGTTAGTTTTCCCCTCTGTGCCCTTTGCGCGATGTTTCCCCTTTCCGGGGGAAAACCGTTGTTTCCCCCCAAAATTTGGGCCCTCGCGCGGGTTTGAAACCCCCCCCCCCAATTCCGCAAAGTCCGTGTGCGGGATTATGACTAAAAGCCTCAAATTTGGGAATCCAAGCTAGAACCCGGCGCCTGTGCCCGCCGTTTCCCCCCGGCCCCCACATTGGGGGGCTTTTGCCCCCCAAGGGCCCGTGCCCCCGGCTCAGCTGGGCCCGGCCCGACGGCGCGGCGAGCCGCTCAAAGCCCCCTTTCCCCAAAACGGGCGGCGGGCTAAACCCCCTTTGCGAGACTTAAAACGCGTTGGGGGCATTTTTAAGTGGCAGAGTGGCCTTGTGCCACGTTCCATGGACCCGCCCCGCATCGCAGGATTCGTCCCCCCCCCTTTTCCACCCCCCGCTACCGGCTCGGTGGGCCCCCGCGTGAACGTGGCAGACCCTGCAAGCCGCGTTTTGGGGGAAAGGCAGGGCTCCCGGCGCAAAAAAATGGCTAAGTCACAAGGCCCGGCGCAAAAACGCGGCCCCCCCCCGTCAAAACGGGGGGAAAACAGCACCTCCCCCCTGGCGGCGGGGCCTAAAAAAACCGCAGCTCGGCGAGGCCCCGGGGGAAGGGGCCCAAAGTCCCCCGGGCCCGAGGGGGCCGACTTAGGGGAAAAACAAGGGCCCGCCACGTCAAAACGGATAAAAAAAAGCCCCTCGGCATGGGGGCGGGGCTAAAAAAACCAGCAGTGGGCGGGGGCGGCGGGGGGAACCCCCCAAGTCCCCGGGGGGACATGGGGACTTAGCGGAAACAACGGCCCGCCCTGTCAAAACGGAGGGAAAAACACCCACCTCGGAAGGGGCGGGGCCGGGGTGAAAACGGGGGGGTTTCCCCCCGGGGCGGGGGGCGGTTGGGGGGGGTAAACCCGCCCCAAAGCACCGGGCCCGACATGCCGGGTTCCCCCGGAAAACAAGGCCCCACGACCCCCACCCACAGGGGTACCACGCAAACCCTTTCATAACCCCGGAAGATGGCCAAGTCGGGGGCCATTTGGGGGTAGCAAGGTTGTTGGGTCCCTGGTGGTTTCCGGGGAGGGTCGGGGGGGAAATAGAAGCAGGGAAACCCCTAGCCCGCCTCACGAGGGGCCCCACAAAACGGGGGAAGGGGCAAGCACAACCCGGAAAAAGGCACGAAAAAAGGGGCCCCGGGGGACCAAAAAGGCAAACCCTTTCGATGGTGGTTGCTGTGTCATGTATTTCCCAGGGCGGCCCCCCAAAATGAGAAAGAAAACATACGCTCATGCCTCGCGAGGACACGGAAGAGGGTAAAAGGGGGGAAAAGTGCCATATGACATCGGGCCAAAAAAAGCTTTACGACGGCCCCCAAAGGGCCCGGGGGGGCCGCAAGGGGGCCCAAAATACAAAATAAACGACGCGAGCGGGGCCGACACGGGCCCCGGGCCCCCTTTGGGCCCAAGGCCCGGGGTACTGGGTTTTAAACCAACGGACGGCAAAAAACCGGGGGCCCAAAAAGGGGAAAAAAAAGAAACCCAAAAGGGCCCGCGTTTGGCCCCGACGGGGGCCCGGTGGGCCCCCGGGGGCCGGGACCCCCCGGGGGGGGCCCGTGGGGGGCCCGTGGGGCCCCCACCCCCGGGGCCCCCCACGAAAAAATCCAAAGGGTTGGTTTCCCTCCCTGAGAAAAAAGCGGGCCCTTTTGACGGGCGTTGGGGGAAAACCAGGTTTCTGGCCCAAAACCCGGGTGAAATGGATATCATGTGGGGTTTTTCCCGGGAAAAATCAAAAAATGTGCGCCCTTGAGCCCCGAAAAAATGCCCCGAACTCCGGGGGGGGGATGCCCCTCAGGTTAGTAGGGGGTTTAGGGGCGGTGGGCTGGGAAAAAAACCAGGTTTAAAACCCCTAGAAAAAACTAGTTTTTTTGGGTTTTTTCAGGGGGTTGTACACCGGGTCTGCACCTTCGCGGCCACCCTGGGGCCCGGCCCGGAGCCCGTCTTTGGGCAGCTTCGGCCGGCTGCGGTGGCCAGGGGTTTGGGGAAAGACCGGCTATGGCTACGGGTTTGCCGGCCGGGGCCCGGGGGTGAGTGGCCGCACGCTTTGGCCCGTTTTCGGATAAGGTTTGGCCCCCCGGCCGGGGCCCGGGTTTTAAGGGGCAGTTCGGGGGCTGCTGGTTTGGGTTTTTGGGCCCGGGCCCGGCTGGCCAAACGGCGGCCCCTTTACCGGCTAAAGGGGCCCCCCGGTTCGCCGGCCGGACGCCCGGGTGAGTTGCCCCACGCTTTTTCCCCTTGTGGATAGGTTGGCCCCCACGGGGGCCGGTTGCCTAAGGGGGCCGCTTCGGTGGGTGGGTTTGGGGGCTTTGGCCGGCCATGGCTGGCCCGCGTGCGGGGCCTTGGGCCGGCTTGGCCACGGTTCGCCGGCCCGGGCGCCTGGGATTTGGGTTCCGCACGTTTGGCCCGGGTTTTCGGTTAAAGGTTGGGGCCCCCACGGCCGGCCCGGTTTTTCCTAAGGGGCTAGGTTTGGTGGTGTGGTGGCTTTGGCCGGGCCGGGGTGGCCAGCGTGCGGCCTTTTACCCGGGTATGGCCCCCGGGTTTGCCGGCCGGAGCCTGGGGGTGAGTTGCCCCACGGGTTTGGGGCCCTTGTCGGTTTAAGGGTTGGGGCCCCCCGGGGGCCCGGGTTTCCCAAGGTGGCTAGCTTTGGCGGGTGCTGGGGGGCTTCTGGCCGGCCCTGGTGGCCAGCGTGCGGCCCTGAGGCCGGGTATGGGGTCCCGGTTTTTTTTTTGCCGGGCCCGGGG
>JAJDON010000171.1:0-20029 GCA_022036555.1 Microstegium vimineum | reverse complement strand
GGAAAAGCATTACGAAAACAATTACAAAAATTGAAAAAGAAGCTAATCACAAAAGGGAAAAGATATTGCAGTCTAGCAGTGCACAAAAGGAACTTTTAATACCCACTGACACACCTATTGTAGATGCTCCAATACATCACGACACCTGCATTCCAATCTCCGCCTAGGAGACCAGCGCGATTAGGGCGGGCTTTGAAGTCCCCATACATTGAGTATGCAAGAAATAAGGACTTGAAGTGCAGCAAAATTGCACACAAAGCTTATGATTTGGTATGCTCAGCCAGTAGAAGGACAACCAGAAGTTCAAGCAATCCCCAAGTCAAGGAGAGTATGTGTAACTTTCTCTTTATCTCATCATTTTCCATTTTCATTTCTTTTTTTTGATAATTCTATCTTTTCTGTATTTTTTAATTATGCAGCAATATCATCATCAGTTTTCCAGAATACTATGTCAGTTTGAAGCACCTGTCTGAGTCAGTTAAAACAGGTGGCAAGCTAGTTAATACAGTTGTGAAATAGGCATACATGCATTAAGAGATAGAAAGGGCAAGGTTTCTGTCAAACAAGTACTCCCGTTAAGAATTGCTGTGAGATCTCCTTTTTCTAACTTAATCATGAGTTCTACTTTTTCCCTTTTATATTTTGTCAAACAAGCACTTTTTTTCATCTGTCTACTTTTTCTACAGTCTTTTCTACAAGATGGGATATTGGATAATGGGGACATTAGGATTTCCTTTCAAAGAACCCCCCGCCACCTAGACCGTGCTCAATTGGTAAGTGATTGTCCACTAAATCCTTTTTTAGAAATAGGCAATTGCGGGTACATTCAATTAGGCTACAATATTTGTTTCTTTAGGCAATTCAAGCTTAATGTCTCGGATTTTAGCAATAATATATGTGTTCAGATCTGAACATTCAGTGAACACTAGGTTTTAACCAGCTCGTATGGTATTCTTTCTTAATAATCTGCTTATTAACCTACAAATCATGATCTGTCTAGTAGAAATTGTTGGAGTTGTTCCAAATTCACTCCAGGATATAGACCGGGCTTCTGCCGGAGCGGAGCGGAGGCCCGTCACCGGAGGCTTGGGCCGGAGCGTAGCGGAGTCTGAAGCCGGCCCATCAGGCCTCGCCCCTGCAGTACGGTACGGTATATATACCCTTGCTAGGGTTTTGTGGAGGACTTGATTCTCTTGTAAGTCGCCATAGGCGTGTAACCCAAACTCTTAAGATAGTGAGATTGTTGGCTGGCTGGTACTCGTGATTTTTCCCTTCACATCGAAGGGGTTTTCCACGTTAAATCGTGTGTCTCCTCTGTGGCTTGATTCTTTACTTCATATTCCTAAACGTCGCTCAAAAACAAGTGGTACCGGAGCTTTGGTTGCTGTTAGGGTTCATGACGACATCGATGAAGTTCGATCTTCCGCTGCTGAACTACGACACGCGGTTCTCACTATGGCAAGTCAAGATGCGGGGGATTCTGGCGCAGACTCATGACTATGATGAGGCGCTGGATAGTTTCGGAAAGAGGAAGGCCGAGTGGACTCCAGAAGAGACCCGCAAGGATCAGAAGACGCTCCCTAATTCAGTTGCATCTTCATAATGATATTTTGCAGGATTGTCTGAAAGAGAAAACTGCTGCAGAACTATGGCTGAAACTGGAATCGATCTGTATGTCCAAGGATCTAACTAGTAAGATGCAGATGAAGATGAAGTTGTTCACCCTAAAGATGAAGGAGGAGGATTCAGTGATGAGCCACATCGCTGAATTCAAGAAGATCGTCGCCGACCTAGTGTCGATGGAGGTGAAGTATGATGATGAGGACTTAGGTCTTTTACTGCTATGTTCTTTGCTAAATTCGTATGCAAATTTTCGTGACACCATACTTTTGAGCCGTGATGAACTAACCCTAAAGGAAGTTTATGGGGCTCTCCAGTCTAGGGAGAAGATGAGAGGCATGGTGCAGAATGACGGGACGTCGTCCTCCATGGGCGATGCTTTGCATGTGAGAGGCAGAACTGAAAATAGATCCTCCAATGATGGCAATGATGGAAGAAAGAATTATGAAAGGAGAGGCCGTTAAAAAGTCCAAGCCGCATGGTAATAAAAAGTTTTGTGTTTATTGCAAGCTGACAAATCATAATGTTGAGGATTGCAGAAAAGTACAGAATAAGGAGAATAGAAAAAACAAGTCGGCTGGGTAAGGTCTCTGTTGCTGCTGCTGTGTCTGATGATGATTCTGGAGATTGTCTGGTAGTATTTGCTAGTTGTGTTGCTGGTCATGATGAATGGATTCTCGATTTCGCATGTTCATTTCATATTTACACTAACAGAAATTGGTTTAGCTCGTATAAGCTTGTGCAGAAAGGGGATGTTGTGCGGATGGGAGATGATAACCCGTGTGACATTGTGGGGATTGGATCAGTTCAGATCAAGACTGATGATGGCATGAGATGCACGCTGAAAAACGTCAGGTATATACCAGGGATGTCCAGAAAATCTTATCTCATTGAGCACGCTTGATGCAGAAGGTTACAAATATTTCGGTTCAGATGGCGTTCTGAAGGTATCAAAAGGTTCTCTTGTTTGCTTGAAAGGTGATCTTAATTCTGCAAAGTTATATGTCCTTAGAGGGTTACTTTACCTGGTTCTGATTCCGCTGTTGCTGCTGTTACTAATGATGAACCTAGTAAAACTAACCTTTGACATATGCGTTTGGGACATATGAGTCACCATGGTATAGAAGAATTGATGAAGAGAAACCTGGTGGATGGCTGCACTTCGAGAAAAATAAAGTTTTGTGAGCATTGTATTTTCGGGAAGCATAAAAGGGTACAGCTCAACACTTCTGTTCACACCACTAAAGGTACTCTTGATTATGTTCATGCTGATTTATGGGGCCCTTCCCGTAAGTCCTCACTTGGTGGTGCTCGTTACATGCTTACAATTATTGATGATTACTCTAGAAGGGTTTGACCTTATTTTCTGAAACAGAAAGATGATACTTTTGCTGCTTTTAAGGACTGGAAAGTAATGATAGAAAGGCAAACTGAAAGGAAGGTAAAATTGCTTCGTACTGATAATGGTGGAGAATTTTGTTCGCGTGAATTTAATGATTATTGCAGATCGGAAGGCATCGTTAGGCATCACACCATACCCCATACTCCACAACAGAATGGTTTTGGCCGAACGCGATGAACAGAACCATCATATCCAAGGCCCGTTGCATGCTGTCTAATGCTAGGATGAGCAAACATTTTTGGGCTGAAGCTGCTAATACTGCCTGTTACTTGATAAACAGGTCGCCTTCTATTCCACTAAATAAAAGAACTCCCATTGAGGTATGGTCTGGTACGCCTGCTGATTTATTCACAGTTGAAATTTTTTGGATGCACTGCCTATGCTCATGTTGATATGGAAAATTAGAGCCTAGAGCTGTTAAGTGTCTTTTCCTTGGTTATAGTTCGGGAGTCAAAGGCTATAAATTGTGGAATCCTAAAAACAGGAAAGACTTTTATGAGCAGGAGTGTTGTTTTCAAATGAATCTGTGATGTTTACTGACAGTTTGCCCTCAGATCATGTTCCAGAAAAAGAGCTGCAGCGTATGGCGCATGCAGGTGGAGCATGTTGATGATGATACAGGTGTGCAAGTGGAGTTTGTTGATGAGCATGGTGACCATGATAATGATGTTGCTGAGGATGATGCTCATGATGATGTTCAGCAAACTCCTCCCATTTTGCAGTTAGAGGAGGATTTACCTATTGCTCAACGCAAGTCAAAAAGGACATTGCACCTCCTAAGCGTCTTATTGAAGAGTGTAATTTGTCTTACTATGCTTTGAGTTGTGCTGAACAGGTGGAGAATGTTCATGAGCCAGCAACCTATAAAGAAGCTATTCGTTGTGGTGATAATGAGAATTGGATTCTGCTATGCATGAGGAGATCCAGTCTCTTGAGAAGAACAGTACATGGGAGATTGTACCTTTGCCTAAGAATAAGAAGACCATCAGCTGCAAATGGATCTTCAAGAGAAAGGAGGGTTTATCTCCAAGCGAGCCTCCAAAGTACAAGGCAAGGTTAGTGGCTAAAGGCTACAATCAAATTCCCGGGTGTTGACTAGAATGATGTGTTCTCTCCAGTGGTAAAACACAGTTCAATTCGTACTTTCCTTAGTATTGTTGCTTCACATGTTTCTGAGCTTGAGCAGTTAGATGTGAAGACTGCGTTTTTGCATGGAGAGCTTGAGGAGGACATATACATGGACCAACCAGAAGGGTTTATAGTGCCTGGCAAGGAAAAATATCTGTGCAAGTTGAAGAGATACTTGTAGGGTTTGAAACAGTCCCTCGTTAGTGGAACAAGAGGTTTTGATTCATTTATGTTAGCACATAGTTTTAAAAGATCTAAGTATGATAGTTGTGTTTACATCAAACATGTTAAATGGATCACCTATATATTTGCTGTTATATGTTGATGATATGCTGATTGCTGCCAAGAGTAAGATTGAAATCACTAAGTTAAAGAAGCTATTGAGTAGTGGTTTTGATATGAAAAATCTTGGTAGTGCTAAGAAAATTCTTGGTATGGAAATTAGTAGAGACAGAAAATCTGGTTTGCTATTTCTTAGTCAACAAAATTATATCAAGAAAGTTCTTCAGCGTTTCAACATGCAAAATGCTTAAGGCTGTTAGTACCCTATTGCACCTCACTTTAAGTTGTCAGCTGCTCAGTGTCCTAGTACAGATGCAGAGATTGAATACATGTCAAGGGTTCCTTATTCTAGTGTTGTTGGGTCTTTGATGTATGCTATGGTTTGCTCTCGTCCAGATTTGTCATATGCTATGAGTCTTGTTAGTAGATATATGTCTAATCCTGGCAAAGAACATTGGAGGGCAGTTCAATGGATTTTCAGGTACCTCGAGGCACAGCAGACTCCTATTTAAAGTTTGGAAGAACTGATAAGGGTCTTATTGGCTATGTGGATTCTGATTATGCTGCTGATCTGGACAGACGAAGATCACTTACAGGTTATGTGTTTATTGTTGGCAGTTGTGCTGTGAGTTGGAGGGCTATTTTACAGTCAGTTGTTGCTTTGTCTATACTGAAGCAGAATATATGGCTATTTGTGAAGCGTGCAAAGAATTAATTTGGCTGAAAGGTTTGTACGCTTAGCTTTGTGGAGTTAAATCTTGCATAAGTTTGCACTGTGATAGTCAGAGTGCAATTGACCTCACTAAAGATCAGATGTTCCATGAGAGAACTAAGCACATAGATATCAAGTATCATTTTGTGCGTGATGTGATTGAAGAAGGTAAGCTGAAGTTATACAAGATTAGTACTTATGATAATCCTGCTGATATGATGACAAAGCCTATTCCTGTTGCTAAGTTTGAGCTATGCTCAAGCTTAGTTGGTTTAATTGGATAGTCCAAGAGACTATTGTTGGCATTAGTGGTTTTCTATCTTTGTTATGTTCAGGATGAAGGGTTGATTTATGATACAAGATGAATTTGTCTCAAGGTGGAGTTTGTTGGAGTTGTTCCAAATTCACTCCAGGATATAGGCCGGGCTTCTGACGGAGCGGAGCGGAGGCTGAAGCCGGGCCCCTCAGGCCTCGCCCCTGCGGTACGGTACGGTATATATACCCTTGCTAGGATTTCGTGGAGACTTGATTCTCTTGTAAGCCGCCATAGGCGTGTAACCCAAACTCTTGAGATAGTGAGATTGTGCTGGCTGGTACCCGTAGTTTTTCCCCTTCACATCGAAGGGGTTTTCCACGTTAAATCGTGTGTCTCCTCTGTGGCTTGATCAACCACATCATGTTGAGCAGGTGTTGCTGTAGGTGTCTCCACTGGCTTCTTTCCTTGCTGTTTCTTCCTCTTCTTAATTTCATCAATTTCCGAGCGCATCATGACAATATGTCTCTGTATGACACATTATTTTCATCTGAAAGTGACCCCCCAATGGCCAACTTCGCAAAAGCACTAGATATGTTAGGTATCTCAACATCCTTGTGCTGCTCATTGGCATTCCACGAGCGACGAAATCAGGTGCCATATGAGTACTAGGACTATCATTCCATCACCCTGAACAGCTTGCTGTGTCCACCTCCTTAGTATGTAGCGTTCAGGTATAATTTGGACACCAGCCTGTCATAATCTTCATGATGTGGCAGCATATGATCCCATCTCTCTCAAATTTGTTGCATTCACAAATGTAACTCTCATGCTCCTCAACTGCAGTGACAAGATATGTCCTCTTTCCATAGCCATAGACAATTTTGTTATTAGGAAATAGCCAAAAAATGGTGTTGCCCATCAGGTTTCACATCATACTCGGCTATCTTTTCAAATTCGTTTGAGAATCTATAGAATACATTCTTTGTGTACACAGTAGCAGCATGCCCCTCTATGGGATACCTGGACCATCTCCTTCGTTTTTTCTCGTCAGTCCTGAAGTCTTGTCCATCTTGAGCAACAAGACATTTGTCCTGAATTTTTTGGTACTGCTCAACAAAGTGTAGGATAGACATGTTGGGATTCACATATTTCTTCAAGAGTGCATTAAACCCTTCACTTCTCTGGGTTGATTGCAAGAAAGGGAAAAAAACAATGCATATAATATGCTGGGACAAAACACTGTCTGAAGTCATATAGATGCTTAAAATGCTCATTCTCATGTAGGCTATGCTTACTTATCATCTCAGACCATTTTGCCTCAAACTCCCATGGAGTCACTGTGTAGTTAATACATTCTGTGTATTCTTTTTCCAGCTCTCCATTTTCAGCAAGACACGGCCCTATTGTGCTGAGAATTTGTCCATAATATGCCAGCGGCAATTCGATGTGTTGTATTTGGGAATACAATTGCAATAGCATTTCTCATAGCTGCATCCTGGTCTGTTATGATGTTCAGCGGTGCCTTGCTTTCCATGGCCTCTAGAAATGCCCCAAACAACCATTCGTAGCTAGGAGTCTTTTCATCCCTTAGGAAGCCACAACCCAACTGGAATGTCTGAACATGTCTGTTGATCCCAATAAACGGCGCAAACGGCATGTCATACATATTCGTCATATAGGTTGCATCAAACGAAACACAATCATGATAGGACTCGATATAAGCATGCCTCGATGCACTATCAACCCAGAACAAGTTTTCTACTCTATGTTCATTATCCAACTTGAACTTGTAGAAAAAACCAGGATCTTCTTCTCTCAGCACCCTAAAATGATCCAATGCTTGCTGCATGTCCTTGAACTTTTCTGTTCTTCGGATAGAGGAGCGAAAGTTGCTCACATCCTTACCTACATATGGGGTAAGCTGTGCAGATCCATAGAACTCTGACATAAGCTGCATTATGCGCCCTGTGGTCAAGTTGCAACCATGAAGCAACCTAATAAAGTCTTTTTCCTCTGCAGGGATCCCTTTGTGAGATCTTAAAACTTTTTTAGTGAAGGTTTCAAAATAAGATCATGGTTGTGCTCTGAAATGAAGTCAATCACTGTCCACCTTGAAAACCCATTAGTTTTTACAACCATCTTTGCTTTGCAGTTTGTGTATTGCATCTTCTCCCTTTTTCTTTTCTTGCCTCATATCTAGTTTCTTCTTCTTCTCAGCATTTTTCACCTTCTTTGCCTATCTCTTCCTCACTATGTTCTTCAGTAGAATCACCATTCTCAGTACCATCCGCAACACCCTCGATTGCCTTCTATCTTTGCTTTTCCTCCACTACCTTCCCTGTTACAAAGAAACTGAACTTTGGACATTTCCCTTGTCACTACAGCTCTACGAGTGGTTCCTATACGGACGGAGAAACCCACTCTTTTAGCATATGCGTTGTAATACTCCCCCGCTTTTCCCCTTTCGTACCAAATGATTGCCCAATGAATGGTACTGTTTGAGGTGTAGACACAACCTCATCATCAGCTTCATCAGGGATATTGTGCACTGTTCCAGCACCAGCAACATGCTGCTGATCACTGTTAGAGGTCCTAGGAACATCCTGTATTCTTGCTTCTTCAAGTGAGAGCCTGATTTCAGAGATTGTAGGAACATCATTTCCATTTGGCAGTTGTTGAGTGCAAAAAATTGGAACACCTGCATCTGATTGATCTTGATCAGGAATAATGTGCTCTGTTACAGCACCAGCAACATGCTGCCCATCACCATTAGATGTCCTAGGAGCATCCTCTATTCTTGCCTCTTCAAGTGATAGCCTGATCCAGAGATGGTAGGCACATCATTTTGCTTTGACAGCTGCTGAGTGCAAAATATTGGACCACCTGCATCTGATTTATCTTGAAACATTTCATCTAGGAAATCATAGTCAAAATCAAGTGGATGGAGATTTAAGTCCATAATGCTTCTTCTGTTCTGTTGCATAGAATGAAAAAGATATTGTGTTAGTGCAGTGATATACATCTATGATTTTAGCACAATGCATCAAGAACAGTAATAAGTTTTTGGCAACTTAGGCACCTTTATTTAAGCAATAATGCCTTATCTCATAGGCAACATAAGGCACCTGTATCTGTCCTAGAAGATGTTGTTGTATAAAATTTTTTTTGAAATATAATTAATCAGAATTAAACTTTGTTTGGGTTCATTTATAATTTTTGGGAAATTTAGGTTCTTTTTTTTTTAAATGCATAAAAAAAATAAAGAACATATGGTTCACAAATACTGCTCTTTAGGGTTTCAGACTACACAAATAAAGGGGGGTTACTATTTTTTAACAATATTGCCCTTTTTTTTAAAAATAAGAAAATTTTGGGTGTTTTTTTTGCATGTTTTTTTAAAAAAAAAGAGGTTTTTTAAGAAAACCCAAGATAAATTTGTTCAAGTCTTTTGGGTTGAAAACAGAGGTATCATTTGCTATGTCTGGAAATTGGATGAAAAAAAGATTCTTGGGTTGTTATGGAAGGAAAAAAATAGTTTAGGGACATTTTGATGAATTTAAAATTTGAACGAATACTGTCTTTTTTTAAAAATAGGTGTTTTTAAATGTAGCAAAAAACCAAATGGATTGTTTTTGGGGGTTTATTTTAGCAGACAATTATTTTTTTTTAAGGGGGGAAAATTAAATACGTTTGGAAAGGAATCTTTTTTTTATGATTAGTTTTTTTTTTTTGAAAATTTTGGGGGTTTTGGAGGCTGAAGAAACCCTTCCCCCCGGGAAACCCCGGGGTAAGAAGTTGCACCGGTTGGGGGGGGCGGCTTTCTTTTTATTTATAAAAAAAGGAGGGGTTAGTTCCCTTTCCCCAAAGGGTATTTTGTTTTTCAAAATTTTTTCTTTTGTATGGGGTTTGGGACGAAGAATAAGCACGGGCCCCCAAAGGGGAATTAGTTTTTGGGGCCCCAAAATAGAATAAAATAATAAAATTAAAAAAAGAAGGGTGAAGGAAAAATATTAGGCCCGGCCTTAAAATTTGCCACCCCCAAAAAATATACAAAAATGAAATTATTTTCAAATTTTTAAAAAGGGGAAGAAAAAAAAAGGGGGGAGGCAGGGAAAACCCAGATAGGTTTTGTGCCAGGGAGGCAAAAGGTTGGGGTTGGTGGGGAGTGGGGGGGCCCCCATGGATGCGGGGCGGGGCCCGGGGTTCGTTCGTGGGGCTGGGGATTGGGAACGGATGGGGCGAAAGAGGAGGAGGGTTGTAAAAACCCCGGGGGGGGGTTTTTTGGTCGGTTTTCGTTGGGAATTAGCGGGGCCCCAGGGAAAAATTTTGGCCCCGGGGGGATTTATGTTTTTGTTTGATTTTTTAATTTTTTTAATTAAATTTAAAAAAACTTTACTATTTTTTTTTTTTTCTTGAAATTGATATTAGTAGTATAGATTAAATTTTATACTTTTTTTTTGGATAAAGTTGGTAAAATGTATTATATTTTTTTTTTTTTTTTTAAATTTTTTATAATAGCAATATTTCCCTTTTTTTTTTTGTTTTTTTTTCATAATTTAGATTGAAATTAATTGATGTTTTTTTGTTTTTTTTTATAAATATATAATTTTATTATGTTTTAAATTTGATTTCCCAACATTTGTTATCTTTTTTTTTTATAGTTTTAAACTTTTTTTTTTTTTATATGGAGCCCTTTTAATTTTTTTTTTCTTTTTTTTTTTTTAATAATTTGTTTTGAGATAATTGGTTTTTTTTTATTCTTTTATAAAAATAAAAAAGGTTTTAGGGGTTTAAAAAAATAAATACTTTTTTTTTTTATAAATTTAATGGAAAAAGGAATATTTATATATTAAGTTTATGAAATTTGGTATTTATGGGAAAAAAATTAAAAATTTAATACCAAAAAAAAATTAATTTTTTCCCTTTTTAATTTTTAAAAAATTTCAAATAAAACAAAAAAAAATTTTTTAAAAAAGCAAATTAAAAAAAAATTTGGGGGGTTATAAGGGTGAACGCAGGGGCCCCCTTTAATTAGGTTTTGGAAGGGCACAGAATGGTTGTTTTTTTTAAGTAAATTGATTTTTTAAAAATTTTTTTTTTTAAACATATGTTGAAAACGATTTTTGGCTATTTTTTAAAAACAAATAAAATTATGATAGGATAGGAAAAGAAATTTATATAAAAAAATTCTAAAAAATCTTGTTTAAAAATCGATTGTTAAATTATTTTTTAAAAACCCGAAAATATTTTTTTTTTTAAATTTAAATTTTAAAAGAATAAAAAAAAAACAAAAAAAAAAAAAAAAAAAAAAAAATAAAATTTTATTAAGAAATTATTTTTATGGAGTGAAGGTGAGTGGGTTTTGAAATCAGTTTTTTTTAAGAAAGAAAAGTTTTTAAAATTAAAAAGCAATTTCCCTTTTTAAAAAAAAGTTTAGCTTATAAGAATCTATTAAAATATTATAAAAAAAAATAATAATTTTAAATTTTTTAAGTAGAGTAAAATAATAAAAAGAAAAAAAATATTAATTAGAAAAAATAAAAAATTAAAAAAAAATTAGGGAAAATTTTAAAAATTAATGTTTAGTATTAAAAAAATTTAAAATATATACGAAATTAAGTTATGACAAAAAAATTAATAGTAGAAATTTTTTTTAAATATAAACACCCTAAAAAAAATTTTGAAAAAATATAAATGTGATATAAAATAATAGGTATATAGTGAATAAATGTATTATATAATGAAAGAAAAAAAATTTAAAAAAATATTAAATAATGAATTAGTTTAAAAAATAAAACGAAAAAAATTTAAAAAAAAAAAACCTAAAAATGTTTTAAATAAAATTAAATATTAAAATTAAATATAAAAAATGAAAAAAAGTGACTAAAAAATATGTTTAGTGGAATGAAATAAAAATTAAAAAAAATTTAATAAAATAAAAAAAAAAAAAATAAAAAAATAATTTGGGGGGAAAAATTAAAAAAAACAAAACAATGAAAAATATTAAAAAAAAAATTGAAAATAATGAATACTATTCAAAATAAAAAAAGTATATCCCAAAAAAATTAATAGATAATGTTACTAATGAAAAAAACATATTTTTTTTTTTAAATTGAACATCAAAAAGTTTGAAATTGAAAAAAGAAATCAATGTATAATAAGAAATCCCCAAGTATATTTATATACTTAATTAAAAAAAAATTTTTAAAATTGATAAAATAAAAATAAAAAATTGATCATTGAAATGGGAATTATATTTAAATAAAATAGAATAAAAATAAAAAAAAATTTTGTGTAACTAAGTATATTGATAAACTTTAAAAAAATTCAAATAAATTAAATTTTTCTTAAATATATAAAACATAATGATATTGCATGACATAAAAAATTAATATAAATATAAAAATTTTAAATAACAAAATCACCCAAAAAAATAATTATATTAAGGAAATCATTGGGTGAAATAAATTTCCCTTTTTTATTTAATTTTAAATACTTTGGGGAAATGATATAATTAACTGATTTTGGGTTTTTTTTAGAGAATTAGTGCTAATTTTTGAGCAGTGGAACCCGGCCCTAAATTTTGGATATGGGGCCAAGTATTAGTTATATTTTATAGTATTTTCTAAAGAAAAAAAAATTTAAAAATAAGTGTTGAAAAAGATATTTTAATTTTAATTTAATTGTGTCCTTTTAAAAAAAAAAAATTAATTGGTGGGGGCATGAAAAAATTAGACGTAAGGATATTTTTATATGAGTAATAAATTTCCCTAGCAAAAAAATGTAAAATTTTTTTTTTGTTTTAAATCACCCAACCCCAAAAGACCCTAGATGTTTTAATATCAATTTGTAGTAATTTTTTTTGTATAGGGGATTCTTAAAATCAAACCCCCGCGTTTGTTGATGGGTGGGGGTTATTGGCATCTTTGATATATTCCCCCATCCAAAAAAGAATTAAATTTATGGGTTGTCTTAAGAAATTTAAAAAATTTTGATCAAATTTTAAAAAAAAAGAAAAAAAAGTTATGGTATAAATATTATTTTAAGATTTATATAGAAATTTTTTTAATTTGTGTGTTTAAAGTTATAGAATTGTTATATTTTTTAAAAATTTTAATTTAAATTTTTAAAAAAAAATTTTGTTCCCCCGGTTTGAAGATCTTGTGTTTTGGAAAATTTGATAAAACAAGAAAAAAACCCCCTTAAGTGTGAGTGACTTAGATAAAGGAAAAGAAAGATGACAAGGGGGAGGAGGAGGGGAAAGGAAAAAGAATAAAATTTAATTGGGAGAAAAGAGAGAAGGATAAAATAAAAATTAAGGCAAAGGAAAAATAGGGATTTTTTTTTTGTAAAAGACCCCCTTGTGGGTGTGATCACTTTTAGGTTTTGGAAACCCGTACTTTAAAAGGAAAAAAATAGTTAGTGGTTAAAAATAGAGTTTGGGTTGATAAAATTTTTGGGATTCTAAAAAAAAGGAAAACCCTTTTAAAATTTTTTAAAATAGAAAATGAAAAGTATTTAAAAAATTTGGGGGGGGGAAGAGAAAGGGAAAAAAAAGAAAGAAAATTGAAAAAATTTAAAAGGGGGGGGCCGGTTGGGGGGATGGAAATAAAAGGGGGCCCCGGGCCCCTAGAATGGCTGTCAACAGAGAAGCTTGGCCCCAAGGTTTGAGGGGTTTTAAAACCCTTTGGGAGTGGTGGGGGGGGGAAAAGGTCAAAAAAGATAAGGGGAAAGGGGTTTCGGATAGTTGCTTGGCCCCGGGGGGGGGGGCCGACGGCATTTAAAGGGTTGGGGGTTTTTGTGGTGTTTTTGGGGAAAGGTTGAGGGGGGTGGGAAATCGGTGGTTTTTTGGTGTAGTGGGAAAGGTGAGGCCCGAAGAAAGGGGTGTGTATGTGTAAAATTTTTTGAACCCCGGGCAAGGTATTGAGGGGGCCGGGGCCCCAAAATGCGCAAAAATTTTGGGTTTAACAAAAAAGGGTTGGAAAAGGGGCCCCCGGGAAAGGGAGGGGAAAAAGGGGGTGAGGGACGTTTTTAGAGAAATAAACCCTTTTTTTGGGGGGGGAAAAAAAAGGGGGGTTTTGGGGGTTAAAGGCTTTTTTTTGGTTTTTTTTTTACATTAAAAAGTTGGGTGAAAACCCCCCAAAATTCCCCTTGATTAATATTTTTGAGGTTTGAGTGATCAAGTGTTTCAAAAGGGTTTCTTAGGGCCCTTGGGGTTGTAGTGATTTTTTTAAAAATTTGGGTGTTTTCCCCCCCTAGTTTTTTTGGGGCAAGCGGTGGGATTGAAAAATTTTTGATTGTGCTTGCCCCCCAAGTGGGGATTTGGGGGGTTTTTTGTTTGGGGGATAAAAGGAAAATTTTTTTGGGTTTTTTTTTATTTTTTGGTTGGGGGAACCCCGGGGGACGGGTTTGGGGTGTGATGAAAATTTTTGTAACCCCCAAATGGGGCCCAAAAGGGGGAATAGTTTGGAAGTAGTGAACGGGGAAAAATAAATTTAAAAATTTTCTTTTTTGGGGGTTTTTTGAAAATTTGGGGGTTTCCCTATTTTTTTGGGTTAGCCCTTTAAAGGGTTTTTAAAAATTTTTTGATTTTTTTTTTTATATTGTTTTGATATTTTTTTGTGTTAAGGGTATGGGTTGGGGGAAAATTTTTGGGGGGTGGTTTTAAAAAGGAAAAAAATTGGGTTAGGGGGTTGCCCCCTAGTGGGTTTTTTAAATTTTTTTTTTTAAAATTTGTTTTTAACTTTTTTTTGAGTTTTTTTGAGTTTTTCGATTTAGGTATTCCCCCCCCTTTCCCTTGGTTTGGGGGATTTCAAGTGGTATAGAGTATCCCCGTAAATTTGAGGTTAAAAAATTGGGTTTTGGGGATCATGGTCAAATCAAAACATGAAGAAAAAAGTTTTGAGGGGTTCCCAAACTATGGTATTGGAAGGTCAAGTTGAAAACACTTCAAGTCAATTAGTCGAAAGTTGTGGTTGTGGTGGAAAAAAGTTTGAGGTTGTTTTGTGGGGGCCCCAACCCCTCAAGGGGAAAAAAGTTGAAACAAATGCTTGTTTTAGTGACCCAGAGGTTTGTGAAAAGGTTTTGAGAAATAAAGATTTGTGAGTGCTATGAGGTTGGAAGAAGTTGAAAAATTTTTTGGGGAAAAGGTTAAGGGGGGGCCAAGGATATATTTAAGGAGAAGTTTGCTGTTAAAGATAAAAATGTGTCGGAGAGGGCCCATAGGTTCAAGTGTGTCAATGTTTAGGTTTGGTAGAAGGTTGAGGACAAGGATTCTTAAAGTTCTTGGGTTTTAATTGGTTTGAAATTTTTCCTTGTTAAAAATTGGGTAGAAACTTTATAAACCCGTTTGGGGAATTGTCATGATAAGTGCTTTCGGGAGAAAAAGGAAGAAGATTTTAAGAAGGAAACAAGAAGGATGAGAAGAAGAGTGTAGAATTAAAAGCTAATATACAAAAGGAAAAAGGGAAGAAAGATTAAAGGGAATTGTAAAAGTGAAGAAAAATGCTATTTATTTGATAAAGGGGAAAAGGGGTCTTTTGTGAAGAAATTTGGAAGTTTTAAAAGAAGAAGGGCTTGGTGAAAGAAAAAAGGGAAATTAATAAAATTGTGATAAACCCGGAAAAGTTTTAAGTGGGGAAAGTTTTATATTCTTTGTATTTTTCCTTAAAATTTGTGAAAGGATGATGATGTTATAAGAAAAAAGGGGAAAGAAAGAAAAAAAGTATTTTGAAACAAAAAAAAGAAAAAGAAGGGTTTTATTTTGTATTGGGATAGTGATTTTTTTATGTGGTGAAGATGTGACTTTGAAAAGAAGCCATTCCAAGAAGAAGCCCTTTGAAGAATTGAAATGGGGAAAAGATTTTATTTGAACCCCTTATGTTTCGGGAAAGCCCAAAAGGTATTTTCATGATGAGAGTGAGGTGGGGAGGAAAAGTATAGTGAGGAGTTAAGGGGGGAAAATCAGGGAAATGTTGAAAAGTAAGGATTACATTGAAAAAAAAGAAAGGAGGAAGGGAAATTGCGAAAGGGCAATGTGGCTTTGGAAAAAATTAAAATGGGGGAGAGTAGATCTATGAAGGTAAGGGAAAACCCCATGAGAAGTAGGAAGTTCCCCTACGTTAAAAGATTTCTTTCCCTTTTAAACCAAAGTAAAAAGGAAAATTGTTAAAATTTGAATGGGGTTATTGTATATTTTGATAAATTTTTTATTTCATTTTTCCCCCCAAAACCCCCTTGTAGTATTTTTTTTATAGTTTTGGTGTATTTGGATGCTTAAAAGGTAAAAAAAATTTAAAAAAGGAGGTTAAAAGTAATATTTAGTAAGGTTTGGAGGGAGGAATTGTTTGGGTTTTGGGGGTAGAAAAGAGTTTTTAAAAGGGGGATTGGGAAAAACCCCCCAAAAAGGGGGAAGAGCTTTTTTTTTCCCCCAAAATTTTTTTAAAAAACCCCCAAGTATTGGGTTTGAAAAAGTTTTCCCAAAATTGGACAAAGGGTTAAAAAGAAGGAAAAAGTTTTTCCCCCCTTAGGTTGATTTTTATGTATTTAAAAGGGGGTTCAGGGGTTTTATCCCGTTTTTTGGGGGTGGGATGGTTCCCAAGAAGTTTTTGGGTCCCAAAATCTTTGGAAAAAAAATTTGGAAAACCCCAAAGTAAGTTTGGGTACCCAAAAAAGAAATTTATCCTCTTGTAGGTCAATTACAAAACTGGAGGGAGGGATTGGGTGCTTGATAGTGGGTTTCACTCAACACGACGGGATAGAAGGATGATCAAATAATCAACCAAATAACAATCTTGTGAAAAACATGGTGGTTAAGTACCATGTGTTTGTTTTGTGATGTGTGATTGCCCCAAAACCAGGTTTCAGTTTGAGTGGGTTAATTCTAACCCTTTGCGGGAAAACAAATGGGTGCCGTTTTCGGCTTTGGGTGCGGTGCTTCCTAATGACAGTGTGAAGGTCCCCTTTTGTGATTTTTGGGAATTGAGTGACAATTAGGTGAACTAATTGGTTTAAAGGGTTTTATAAAAGATTAGTTCCAGGTGATTGTGTGATGAAAGGGGCTTATTGCCATGAGACATGAATGGGTCAGTGATAAGGTGGGAAGATCAAGATGGGCTTTTCTTGATGGACGGTTGCAAGTGGAAGGGGAACGTGTGATGCTTGGCGCCGATGGCAAAGGAACGGGGAAAGGAAATAGGTCAAGGTCGATGAACCAAAACGGTCTGTGCGATTGGGGTGGTCATATCATTTGACAAGAGGTTGGTGCATGTGTTGATCAACACTGGAGAAGGATATGGAATGGGGAAAGCGCAAGGCAAAGGGGAAACCTAGGGAATTTCATTTTACGGTCAAAGGTGTAGGAAGTATATGTCGGGTTTTGGGGTTTGATAGCCGTATATCAAGGGGATCAAACTTGTTTGCAAAAGGTTATCTAGTGACGTGAGGATCTAACTTTGCGTGAATTAGGATCGAGGGGAGGTGAGAAGCAAGTAAAAAAGCTTTGAAAATGATTGTGAAAATTCAACAACATGCACAAGGTGGTAAACCATTTGTGTTGCATTGGAAGAAAGGAAAAAGTGCGAGGAGTCTCGCTGAAACCCAGCCCCGAACGCAAGGGCCAAGGGGGTCCGGACCATTGCGTTGGGTCCAAATTTAAACCCCCTAGGTCCCCGAGTCTGTAAATCCGGACGCAAGGGCTTGGGGGGTCGGCATGGGGTTTCTGTGTCGGTTCCCTGCCCCCTAACAAGCGACTACAGAGGGGGTCTGGGCAGTTGTGGTTCCGGAGGGTGAACCTTAGACCTGCTTCGGGGGTGGGCCTCTGTAATGTGGAAAGTAAAGGGCCCCCGGCGCTGTATGTGGCCCGGACGCAAGGTTCCGGAAAACAGCCCGGGATGATTTGTGCTCTCGGGAGCTCCGTGTTGGCTCCGGTTCACGAAGCTTTAAAGGACTCGGGTGAACATTGCGTGGAGGAACTGGCGCCAATGGGTGAGGCGCCAATGGCTTTTTAAAAACGTGGAGAAGGACGGACGCTGCTGCATGGCCCGGACCCCACTTTTGCTGCGTTGGACCCTCTGCGGGAAAAGCCATTGTTGGGGGAAAACGGCTAGTTTCGTTTGGGGGCTTTTTTACCCCTTGGCCGGCCCTTGGGGTGGTTGGCCCCCTTGGGGCCCTTTGTGGCTTTGTGTTGGTGCGTTGGGGCCCGTCTAACTCACTACACTTGACAAGTGATCACCGATTGGTGGAGAGCGTTCTAGTGCGTTGTTTTTGAGAGATTGCATCGTGTGGCACTGGGGTGACGGTTGCAACCCCGGGGGGTGTTTTATTTTGGAGGTTGCCCCCTCCTAGAGGGCTTGGTGGCTTGTGGCCCCGTCAAAGCGCGCAAGAAGTTTGTGCGGCGTTCGGAGAAGTGCTTGTGGGGGTGTTGTTCCCCCATGGGATCGCGAAGACAATCTATTTGAGTGTCTCTTTGGCTACCCTCACTTGGGGGTAGATTCTTGGGGGCCCCCGATTTTGTGGCTGGGCTTGTGAGGGGCCTATTAGCTGCCGAATCACCAAGGAGGGGGTCGACACAACGGGGATTGCTTGGTGGCGACAAGTGAACCCGGGGAGAAAAATCCCCTGTAAATTTTTCATCTCTCGGTGGTTGCATTCTCCAAACCCCTAGCTTGTATTTACTTTCTATCTTGGCTAGGGTAGTTGTTGCTTTTGTAACTTTTTTTAGCTGTGGGGCTTCCCTAGTCCCTTTAGCTTGTGTGTTTTGGAGAACGTTTGCAGGGCAAATTGTCTTGAGTGCCTTTTTAGTCGCATTGCTTAGTTTGTGTAGTAAGTAAGTTGAGCTCTTGTTGACTTGTGTAGTCTGCAAGAGCTTTTTAGTGACTTAGGTGCTTTTGGTTTGCTTATAGTATGTGTAGGGCCCCCTTTGTGCTTAGAGTACTATTGCTTGGGGGTTTGTGTACCTTGAACCTAAAATTGTTTAGGTGAGCTTCCCTAGCTTGGCATCTTATTGAGCCCCGTTGTGCTGAAGTTATAGTAGAGGGTGTAGTCGGGCTAGCCCCGATAGTTTTAATCCGCTTTTTTTCGGTTACCCGTTGCGTTAATTTTTTTAAAAAAAGACTATTCACCCCCCAGTCCGCCATCTCGATCTACAAGTGATATGGATTTGGGTCTCTCTTTTGATCTTTACCGACCCGAGAGGGGGCCCGACTTAGGGGCAGATGTTGAGTGTCCACAATTTTTTATGGCCACATTTGCTGGGGAAATTTGGTTGACAGCAACTTTAAGTTTATTTCCCCCCAAATGTGGGGATCTAGATGGGGGATTCTTTGTGCAATTGAGAGAGAGGATGAAACTCAAGCAAAAAAGAAGTGCCTACATCTCGATTGCAAGCTACAAAAATTCTCTCCATTTATAAAGCAACATCTTTGGTGAGATTAGGGACATGCAGACGCTCATGAGTTTTGGGCCCTCCCTCTTTTGAAAAATATGAGACGTTCAAACTTGATGAGATGTGTCCAATTGGGTGGCACAGGATGTTGGAAAACCCAAAACTCGGTTTGTGAAAGATTGCTCCACCTCATTTTAAAATGATGAAAAAGTGTCTTCTATAAAGGGAGATCACTTGAAAAAGGATTAAAGGCCCAACTCAAGTGTTGCAATTGATGAGGCTACTCCAAGCACATTTGATGTGATGATGATGATGATATGTGTGCGCGGGCTATGGAGGATGCCCCAAGCTCTTCTACTCTAATTGCTTTTGTCACAGGTGACACAAAGGTATCAATTGACAATGTGATTGTAGATTGTGATGACCCAAATTTTGAGTTGTGTGAAAATCTCAAAGGTTTGAAAGTGGCTAAACAAAAAAAAAACTAAAAAAAGAAAAAACACTTCTAAAAATCATTTGAAAACTAAGCACTTACTGATGTTTTTTAAACTTTACATGATGAACTAAAATTGTCATGAGCAACTTGCTTGTCTATGAAGATTTAATTCACAAAATGGCCTCAAATTTTGAATGCTAAAACCCCAAAAAAGAAAGAGCTCATCACTTGGGTCAAATTTTCAATCACATGTTGTTGTAACCCCTTGTGATGTAGGGGAAAAAGAAGTACCACCTCTTGTGATGGAAAGTTTTCATCGGGGGAGGACATAAGAAAATGGTGATTTTAAATGCCAGTATCATTTTAGAAGTTTGAGTCCCCCTTTTGCAAAAGTCGTTTTTTTTTTCCTTTTAAAATGGGTGTGTTTTTTTAAAGGAAAAAAAAATTTTTGGTTTTTTTTAGACCCGACCCCTTTGCGCAAGTCAGTTTCCTTAAGTTGGGGAGTTTTTTTTAGGAAAGTAGGTCTGTCTTTGAAACAATCTTCATGGGGGAGTAATAAATAGGGCCCCCCAAGGGCTGCGTGTAAAGAGATCAATCCAATATCAAACAAATCAATTTCTCTTATTCTACTTTTATGGGAATTTTTCCCCCTTTAAATTGCATTAGTCTTAGTTTATAAACGAGTTCTTCAAGCTTCGACGGGCATAAACCCGATTTTCCGCAAATCCTTGAAGTTCCCGGGGGAGAAACCCCTTTTTAGTTTTGACATGGGCGTTCGCTGTTTTTTCTCGTTAAACTTTGCTCTAGTT
>JAJDON010000170.1:0-20072 GCA_022036555.1 Microstegium vimineum | reverse complement strand
AGCTATAAGGGGGTTAAACCAAAGGGCGGGGCTACCTTTAAATCCGGGAAAAATCGGGGGGCCCAACCCACTTTTTAAAAACCCCTTAAAGCCTGGGGGCCCCAAACCCCCCCTCCCACTAGGGGAAATTTACTATTTTTCAATCAAAGGTAATGATCAAGATAAAAAAGCACTAAAGGGAAGGGAGATGCAAACTTTAAAAAAACAAAAAAAAGGATAATTGCTTATTTTGGAACCCAAAAAGGGGGGGAAAAATACTAGGGTATCTCGGGGAATTTTACAAAAAAATTTCTTGGGGGGAAGGAAGGGAAATTCCCCCAAAAGGGGGAAATACAGCGAGGGGAAAAAAGGAAAACCGGGAACGGGGGCCGGGAAAAACCCCTTTCCAAAATTTACCCCCTTCTCCAACTCTATATCTTTTAAATCTCAAAATTTAAAGGTTTGATCTACTTTAGATTCAAATTTTCTCTTTTGGGGAATTGGGGCCCCCTAGTTTTTACTAGTTTGGAATTAGGGCTTCATGCCCCCTTGGGGAGCTTCTGTTTTTCGGGTTTGGGGCCCCTCCGGGGGGGAAAGGGGGAATTTCTTTTTTATATTTTTGGGGGGTTTTCCCAGGGACACCCGTTGGTTTTAAAAAAAGGGATTTAAAGGGGTTAGGGCTCGGGGGAAAAAATTTCTTCAAAGGGGGGGGGGGGGAAAGGCCTTTCCGGGAAAAGGGGGGGGGGCTAGGGGGATCCGGGGGTTCCCAAACCCGGGGGCCCCACCTAGTGCCAAAATGGGGCCCCAAACCCTTTAGGGGGGGTTTTGGGGAGCCCTGTTTTTGCCCCGGTGTCTGCACGACCCTTTCCTTTGAGTAAAAATTGGCATGTGTTTTCTTCGGGGGGTTTTAAAATTGGGGATATATTTTTTGGGATTTGTTTTTCTCTTTATTCCCTTCTTTTTGGAATATTTTCCTAGAAAATAAAAAACCCCCCAAAAAAAACCCCTTGGAAATTTTTTTGTTGGGTTTTAAAAACCCACTTTTTTTTCTAGTTTTTACATTTTGGGTTTTGATCCTTTTTTTTTCTTTTTTATTTTTTTGCTTTAAAAAAGTTGACGTTTAAGGGGGACCGCCCAAAAAATTTTGGGGGGTGG
Source organism: Microstegium vimineum (assembly GCA_022036555.1). Classification (NCBI taxonomy): domain Eukaryota; kingdom Viridiplantae; phylum Streptophyta; class Magnoliopsida; order Poales; family Poaceae; genus Microstegium; species Microstegium vimineum. The sequence goes on along the minus strand of JAJDON010000170.1, from coordinate 18,938 downwards.
GTTTTGGGCTTCTTTCAATTAGTCTTTTAAGTTTCCCTTGAAAGGGGAAGGGAAATTGACGTTTTTTTTAAAGAAGAAAAAATTTTTGGAAAAGTCTTTTCCGGGGGGGGTTTGAAGGTGAAACCCACTTAGGGGACTTTTTCCAAAAAAAACCATGAAAAGGGTTTTTTGGGGGTTTGTCGAAAAAAACCAAATGGGAAAAATTTCCCCCACCCCCAAAGGGTTTAAAGGGTTTTTACCCCCCCCTTATTTTCCCCAAAAGTTTTGGTATTTAGGTTTTAAGTATTAAACATGGTGCCAAGCTAAAAAAAAAGGGTTTTTGGAATGAAAAAAAATTAAAAAAAAATAGAATCTTTTTTAAAAATAAAAGGGACTAGGGGGGGTTTTCCCCCGTAGCCCCTCGGGCCTGATGTAATTTGCGTGATGGTTTTCCCTTGTTTTCGGGGGGTCATAGTCCTAAAATTAGCTTCCTGTAGGGGGGCCCGTATTTCCCTGGGCTTGGGGGTTTCCCCCGGTTTTTTTTTGCGGGGAAGGGGGGAACGGGCGGGGCCCAAGTCCCGGGGGGCATCGGTTTTTTTGTAAAAGGGTCGCTTTTTTCCCGTGCCTGGTGGGGGACCCCGGGGGTTATTTGACCGGGTTTTAACCAAAAAAAGGTTGTAGTTGGGGGTCGGCTTTAGTCCCCAAGTGTCCTTGTTGAAGAACTTGGCTGGGGTTTGGGGTGGTCCTGTTAAATCTGTTGCCATTACATGTTACTGTATGCTGCAGGGAAAATTGCTTTAAAAGGGTGTGGCGGCCAGTCCCGGAGGATTGGGGGGTGTTAAACGATATTGGGAAAAAATTAATTTAACCGTATATTTTTGGGGAGGATTTATTTCGGGTGTAAATGTTCGAAGTGAAAATGGTATGGGTGGGGGACCGTGGCGTGTTAACCGGACGGGGGTTTAAAATAGGCCCATTAGGGAGTTGGATGTTGGGCCGTGGTTACCGCACGGGCTAATTAAAAAATAAAAAGGGGGACCATTAGGGAGAAAAACCATCAACGCTGCGGGGGGGGGCTATGGGCATGCGTTGGCGGGATTGGAACGTTAGGGGGGGACCGTTTGCGGGGTTCCCCAAAATAAAAAACCCTAGGGGGGGTGGGGGAACCGAGGAAATAGGCGGCCCGCACCGCTTAGGTAATTAAAAAGGGGGGGCACTTCCTCCGGGACGGGTTGCGTGATTTCCATCTGCCCTTATTTTTGATTTCCGATTTTGCTTGCTAAATAGCACCATCAATTTCCCTTTTGTCCTTTCATGGATTTCCTTTCCTTGTTTGGGGGGGGTATGGCGCCATAAACCGAAGGGGGAGGGGGTAAGCAGGAGTGAAACCATCCCATGGCGTATGGCGGGCGGCAAAAAAAAACTAGGGCAGCCGGGGTGCGGTGAGGGGGGGATATGGTTGTTGGCACACGGGACGATTTGTCGGGGGAGTGGGTGGGAGGAGGATCGGGGGGAGGAGAGTTATGGTGGGTTATACCGGTCCATGGTCAAAAAAACACTGGGAAATTGCGGTGAAACCTTGGGAAAAATAGGGCGGGAGGGAGGATTAATGTTCACGGTCTTCGGGTGGTCTCTTCCTAGGATGAGTGCGGTCGGGCGGCTGGAGTTGCACGTGGGCCGACGAGGAGTTCCCCAACCCGTATACATCTTGGGGGAAAACTTGTAATGTTTGGGGAGGCCATTTTTCAAGGTGCGGGTTCTTTGGGAGGGTTTCACAGGGTATGCATTACCATTCCTTTCACGGGTTTTTTATTGCAATTACTACCCAAATCGCCACTGGTGCAACTTTGGGAATAAGCTAAATTTCTAATGTTGCACCTTTTTGCGGGTCTTCATCCTCCTTTTCCGAGGGGGGCACATTTGGAGGGATCTACCCCCACTTCGTTTTGTTTCTGTTTATTTTTCTTCCCGCCCTCCAATTCCCAATGGGGGTAGTGGAAAAAGTTGTATGATGCGTTTGGTTCTGTTTATTAACCTTCTGACTTCGGGGGATAGTATGGGCTAATATATACATAGCCAAATTGTCGCTGCATTCGAAGTTTGCCGAGTACAAGTTTTTACAATATGGTTTATTTTATTTCCCATCAAGAGGAAAAAAACACTTGCACAACCCTTGCGGGGGAGACCCTTGCTTTTGGTATTTTTTCCTTGGTCGGTGGTTGCCGGGGCTTTAAGGGTAGGGTTTGGAGGGGAAGGTCGCGAGTGTTTTGTTGCAAAACTGCTTTGGGATTCATATTAATACCATGATTTGGGTTGCGTTGATGGTTCGGGGTTTGTTTGGTAGTTTTTTTATTTGACATGCGCTGTCAGCATTGCAAGGAGAGGGAAGCAACCCCATGGCGGTATATAAGTACGGTGTGTTGGGGTGACAGTTTAAACACGCGAGGCAACCATAGGTACGCATTGGCCTAGGGAAGGTTGCCAAAAAAACCACTGGGAAAACTTCTTATTCGGATCTTGGGAAAATTAACGTTTTTTTTTGGCGGGTTTTGAACGCAGTCGAGTAGGGGGAGGCGTTTTTATAGCCCTGCTGCCATCCATCCCACACAGGTGTGTGAGCGTTTTTCCTTTTGCGTCGGTTTTTGTGGTCCTCGGTTTTATGGATCTTTCGCTATGTGGCCGTGATGCTTGGTTGCTGTTTCTGTAGGGGTGCATTGGGGCAAGATCGTCGGCCGCTTACATTGCTATTGGTTTTCTTATTCCAAATCTACACTTGGCCCGTGCTGGGGTCTTTGTGCTCAAAAAAAAACGTGCAAGTGTCGGGACGTTGCTGGTTGGTTGGGGTTCCAATTGCCTTGCACCGATTCTGGGGTTTTTTTATCAATCTCTGGGTGACTCGGGTGCTTTGGGTCGCGAGGGCCATGGTGGTGATCCCTAGGGAAGACGTGAGGGCGGTCCTCACATTGTTCTGCGGGGAGGATTTGCGTTTGGTCGCCCATTGGGGGTCGGTTGGTGGATTCGGAGGCGGGGCTGGATGGGTGGCTGGGCGCGTCGCACTTTTGACAATTTTTTGATTGGAGGATGATTTGAAAGGGACATTTTTAGGCCACATTTAGTGCATAATTTTTTGGAGTAATAGGAAAAATTGGGCAGGGTGGCTGGGTTCGTTTTTGCTTTCTTTCGTGGCGGGACTTAGTGGCCCCCGGCGTATCCTCCTGGGGGGGTACTTCAAGGGTTGAGTTTGTGGTCGCCGTGTCAAGGAGGAACGTTGGGTTTGGTTGGGCGACGGTGGGAGCCCATTGTCGGAGGCGGGGTGTTGTCCCGCGAGGGCGAGCGCCAAGCTTTCCTCTAGGAACGTGGGATGACCTCGTGTCTTGGAAGGTAACCTCTTCGTTTTGTTGGAGGTAATATTGGGGGACGGATTTATGGGAGTGATTTTTTATTGCGTAGTGTGGGCGGATGGGCCGGGTACGATTCCTGGGGGTTTTTTTCTTCGAGGGCCGGTTTTTGTTGGTGCCGGAGGTGGGCCGTTCGGATGGGCTCGGGGGGACTGAAGGGGTGCGGGGACCAAGAAAGGTGGGTAGGGCTTGCTTTGTTGCTAAATCACGGGTTTTGTGCAGGGGTTGATAATCAGGGGTGGGGGGTTAGTCCTCGATCGGGATGTAGGGAGGGAGGGGCTGGGGGGTCTCCAACAGTTTTCAACTGGTTTTTTTTCCCATATGGTTTTGCTGCGCTGGTGAAGTGCCCGGTTTTTTTGCTATTGATTGGCGGGGGAACGGAGTCCGACGTTGGATTGCCGGACCCATGGTCCCCCATCTCGTCGATACTTCGCCGAGGTTGAAAACAGAATGTGGGATGGTTCTTATGGCCTGTTTTGTTGTGCACGGAGCTGGCAAAATGAGGGCTCCCCCCGGCTCGGGAGGGAGGAAGGCACCGAAGTGGGGTCGGTGCATTTGGTGTTCTATCCGGGCTGAATAGAGGATAAATGCCATTTTTTGGTTTGAAGATGGGAGGGGAGGGGGGCCGAGTAAGGAAGGGGAGGTCATGTTTCTTGGCGGGGACGCGCAGAACATGATGGGAGGCGCATTTTGAGGTGGAACAATTCCTATTTCAAATTCTTGGTTTTGGTTGTTGGGTCGCCTTGTCGGGTTTTTTCAGTTTTACCTGCTTGCTTGGGCTTGTTGATGGCGGTTTTTATAAAGGTGGGGAGGGGAGTGGCAAGCTCCAATTTGATAGAATGGGACCCACTTGGCGGCAGGGGAGGGAGCATTTGTAGTTTGCGGTCGAGGGAGGTCAGCCGTAACCCAAAAGGGGTGTACAAGGGTTTTGGGCTGTTCTAGAAGGCGGATTTTGGATGGGAGACCCACCTGGCGCCCGGGGGGGTGTTCCACGCGAGGGTTTGGAGGTCGATGTTTCTTTGGGGAAGGAAGGCACGAGAAACTTGGGAAGCTTCCGTCGGGACCTGGTTGCGGGAAGGGCTCTGGAAGGAGGTCGCTTTTTGCGAACTTGGAATGGGAAAAGTTCGGCTGATGGGCAGGGTGGGCACAAGGAGTTGGTTTAGGTACCGCTGTTGGCCTGTCCTTGATTCGCCTGTGTTTGGTTTTTGGCTGGGCACATGGGTTGTGTTTGCCCAAACTTCTTTACATTAGTAACCCTCTTTTCCAGGGGAAAAGGGAGGTTCGAAGGGTCGGTGTCAGGCGCTGGGGGAACCGATTCTGGCTAGGTTGGCCCATGGAGGTTGGGGCCCAGTGGGTTAGGCGCATTAGATGGGACAAAGACGTTCCATCCTGGGAATAATGCCCCAATCGGAGGGCGGGGTTTCATTGACGTTATTTTGGTCAAGGGGCACGAGGGGGTGCCTTGGTGTGGGGACCATTTTAAGGTCTTTCACGTCGTTGGCAGGCACGAAGAGCTTCTTTCCACCCATGGGTCTTGTCCATTACTCCGGTCCCCAACACTATTCCGCGGAGGGTTGGGGTCAAGGGGCGGAGGGTGTTGGACGGAGGTCGGTCGGGTGGTTTCGTTGGGGCTGGTACTTCTGGAGTGTGGGATATGGAAAGCATTCGGCCTAGAGGGGAAAAAGGGGGGGAAGGGGATTTTTGGGTTTTGCTTGGGGAGAAAGCTACTTTTTAGGGTTGGAGTTTTTTAACGCTTACGAGGTAATCTGTCGATTGGTAGTGGCATACAAAGGATGTATGTGGGGGGGGACTTGGTAAGTGAAAATTGTGATTTCAAAAGCTTTTTTATTATCGAGTGGGCGGTGAAGAATTTTTTTTTTTCACTTGTATGTCCCATTGCGTTATTGCCAACTTTGTTTAGTGAGGGCCATAGCGATTGAGGATTCGTTCGGCCTTGGGGTTTTTGCCCATGGTCACAAAACAATTCGTATTTAGGGCTAGGGGCGGCCGCTGCACGGGCGTAACGGAAAGCCATGGGGGTTCCCCACCAAAAGGGGCTGCGGGTTGGTATTTCTTTACGCACAAACGGGATTTTATCAAAATTCAGGCAAGCGCAACGGGGATTAAGCTTTGTAGCTTTATCTAACCGGTGGGTATTCCTATAAGGGGTATCAGTTTTTTCCTAACGGGGGGTAACGCGAATGGGGGAACTTGGGATAAAGAAAACAACTAAAGAGGCGTCCATGGATAGATAAAGATTAATACTGGGTAGAGAGGAATTTAGGAAGGGTTTTCTACTGGGGTTTATCTAATCAATAAGGTTCCATTTGTATAACATTCTTTACTTTAACACTTTGGTGCATCAAGGTTTACCTTTCCCGACTTCTTGGTATAAAGATTTGGGGAGGAGAGGAGAAAGGAAAAAGGTAGTCAGGGGGGAGGTGGGCTGGCCAAAAAAGCTCTACGAAAAAAAAAAAAAACACCCAACCCATTACGTGGTGGGGGACTAACAAATGGTCTTTACAGAGGTTTTGTCACCCTGTGGGGGCTCCCACCATATATCGTAGGATTGGGGCGCAAAACTCAGGTTTACACTATAGTCTAGGGGGGGACACCCACAGTGTCTTTACCCCCCCACTTTTTATCGCGTTAACTTCTTCTTAAATTCCATTTTGGGATTGACTTAGAAACACTTGCCAAAATTACGGAGGTGGGGAGCTCCCATCATATTAAGGAAATTTAAAAGTAAGGAACTTAAAAATTTAGGTTACTTAGAAAAAGAATTAAAATGAATAGAAATAACCTCGGGAGATTTGTTTATGGATCAGTTGCTGCCAAAAGGTAACATTGTTGGAGGGGTAAAGATTTCCGAAACAGGAATCCGGCTTACCTTCCTTATGCTCTCTCCTCCTCTTCTCTAACATCTAATTACAAAAAACTAGGATGAATTACGAGGAAACTAGAATGAAGAAATCCTAGACTATAAGGGACAACTAGAGTAAATAACCTTCCTCTCCTTTCTTTCTACTTTTATTAATTTTGAATATTACCATGCTTTTTTGCTCTGGAAAAAGTATTTAATGAGGGATGAGGTTGTTATCGGGGGGGTCAGGGGGCCTAGCTTACTTATAGGCCCTCCTCACATGGGGTACCCAATGGGGGGGACCGCTCGGGATCAAGGTACGGGGGGGGGGGGATCCTTAAGCGTGGTGGTTTAGTTTTTAGGATTCATTCCTCAAGGGGCGGTGGACGCGTGAATACACGAGAATTGACCGTTGGCATTGGAGGTTCACAGGAAATAGGGAGGGCCAGCCCCATAAATCCATTGGGGGTGCGGCGGGCACCCTGGGGGGTGACCCGTGGCCCCCTCGGGCTTTCCGGGGGCTTGGGTCCAGGTTCCTTCTGATATGAAAGGGGGCACTTCCTGAGTACAGGGGAAATTATTATTGCTAGGTTTTGTAAAAATTTTTTTCCCTTTATGTAATATAAACGGGGGACATTTGTTTGGGCCCTTCCTTTGGGGTATTTCCCCTGGATTAAACCCCATTGCAGGAGAAAAAAGACATTTCACCAATAAACCTTCGTGGGAAAATTTCTTATTCCAGTATAACCCCTTAATTCTAAAGCGTTGGTGGTTTTCATTTAGATCCTTTTTATTGTTTAGTTATTGGACGGTTAAATTGTTTAACTTAAGGACCGTCAACCAAACTCCCCCACAGCTTTTACCTTCTTTTTGACTAGTCCATGAGCAAAAGATGGAAAAAATACCTATCAATGACGGTTTGCAGGGAAGTTGCTTTCTATAGCCTTTTCACGCCCTTAAAGGGTACACATGCGGTTCATAACAGAATTTCCTCCTCTGGATTAGTGATAAATTTACTTTCTCTGGGGGACCTTTCACAAAAAATCTTATCACCTTATTTACTTTTTAATAAAAAAACATGGGGGGGGCTATAATATTAAAGCCTTTTTCTCTTGTGGGTTGCTTGGAGTAATTGAAAGGTAGGGGAATGGATTTCAAAAGGCCAATGTTTTTACCTATGGTCTCAATGCTCTTTTCCAAAATTTTACCTTCTCCTGATTAGTTTTGGGCAAAGTTTTTTCGAAAATAAAATAACTTCTTTTAATAGGGTCTCATTTTTGTTAATGGTAACTACCCACCTCAAGTACCTTTCTCTTATATGTTGGTATTTGGTGGGTAATTTCCCTCCCAACCAAGGCAATATGGTGTTATTGCCTTCTATTTCAGAATAATATTATGTTGGAAAAACAGGGGGCAAAAGTTAAACAATTGTGCCTTCCTTCTCTCTCTCACCCTATAAAATCTAAATTAGGCAAATATTAATGGGAGTTTCTTTAGGGTGGGGGAGAGGACAAACGCTACATATTTTGCAAAAAGGCTTGATATTGTATAAGGGTTCAAAAACATATATGGGATCCTGAGGAAACCGGGGCTTACTAAACAAATCAGATGTGGCATGTGTATGGGGATTTACTATGGTGAAATTGGGTTGGGAGGGTGGGATTTTATGTGGTGGATTAATTGGGGTGGTAATGGTGGGATATAGATTGGAGGGTGTATGAATGGGGGTATAAGGCCTAATTCTACCCTATGACTCTATTATAATATATATTTCAATTCTCTCTTTGGGGAACTCGGAAATAAACTTTTTGAGGGGTGAAGATAACTTGGGTTTGCTTCATTTTTTTTAACTTTCCTTTTTTTTTTCTTTTTTTCGGAAGGAATGGGGGAGGTTTGGCAATTCTAAGTACCCATTGTTTTTATTTAGGGGGACCACTTGGTCCATGTTTTTAATTTCTCTTTATTTTTATTTTTTTATTTTTTTTATTTTTTTTTACAATCCCCCAAAAAGTATTCTTTCTATTAATAAAAGCTTTTGGAGAGGATTAAAGATGGATTTAACAAAGGAAATCTTTGGAGCAGTTACATTTGTGGGTAATGGAATATATTGGAAATTAGGTGGAGAACTGGGATATTTTTTTGGTTGCTTTAATCCTAAGGTAGGGAATTAAGTATAGGGACATTTTTTTTCTGGTGGATTTCTGATGGGCCCGCATTTTTATGGTGGATGCGTAACTTCCCACAGGGATAGAAGTAGCATATTATTTATTTGAGTGGGGAGGTGTTACGTGAATTTTGATTTTTTAAAAAGGGCATTGATAAAGTTCTCTAAGGGTCAACCAAAAGCTTGTGTACCCATATATAAACTCAATTGCAAATTACAAAAAGCAGTAAGTATATAAGTCTGATAGTGAAATGTTTTGTCCTATTATAACCATGGGGCATGTATATATATGGGGTTGGTTTGGTAGGAATTTCAAGCTTCATTTATATTTTAATAGGAGGGGGGGGGGACTTCTTTTGTATTTATTTTTTAATTTTTCAAAAGGATAAAATTCTTCTAGAAAAACTTCCAGGTATTTGCCAAGGAACAAGTTTTATACAAGTAAGCTCAAAACTTGCTCCTTTATTCAATTAAACTATCAAAAACTAATTCTTAGACTTAAGTTCAAGGCACTTCGCAACCCCACAAGTTTTTCAGGGGTTCTGGGTGCAAAATCTTTCATGTTCAAAAAACAAGGGGGTTATATCTGAAAAAACTTGGGGAGAAAATTCCAAAGGCTGGAAACAAAAATACTAGGTAACTTGGTTACGGAATTAAACGACAAGAGCAAACTATTCATCCATTTTCCATAGAGTTAGAGTTATTCTTCAGGTTTCTTCTATTTTTACTATTAAAACAACTTCCAAACACATCTTATTATTATTTACCTATTATTAGGAAAAATCTCTATTAAGGGAATAAGGTAGGACAATATGGAAAAAGTATAATCTATAGTTGTTACTCCTTGTTGATTAAGTGTGAAACTTTTTCATTGTTGGGCTTACTCAAATTTTTTTTTGAATTTATTTATGTAACTAATATTATAAGTTTATCCTTAATGGTGGATTTTGGGATTACTTTACCTTAGGTAACATGGGGGGGTAGCTTCTTCCCCACAAAGATGGGATGTTTGGGACCATTTAGGTCATTCGTTTTAGGGGGGACATGTGTTAGACTTACTTCCACTTTCATCTTGAGGGACTTTCCAATAGATTGGATAGTTGGTTGTAGTCTGTTTTTTCTTCTCAAATGTAGGGATTGGAAGTTATCTAATTCCTATTTCTAGGTCTTTTCCAAATCCTTGCCTTAAAAACTCAAAAATAGACAAGTAAAGCTCGTGGTGGAACCAGGAGTTTTTTAAGCGTTTTTAGCCGGGGTAAATACCATTTATGGACCCCTTTGGGATTGCTAGGAAGGCCTTTTCAGGGGGGGGAATTCTTTCATTATGTCAAAATTAATTTTTTTGGGATAATTTATTAATTTTTTGATATTTATTTGGCATATTTTTTTTTTTGGGGCATCCACAGTCTTAAAACAAAGTTGGGTAAATTTATCTCACAATGGGGGAGCTTTTTCTAAAAGATATTTTTTTATTTTTTGGAATGCCCATTTGTTGGGAATGTTTTAAAACATATTGCTGGTGATTAAAGATTGATCTATGGCACTAGGATGAGGACTTTTAAAGTAATTGGGTATATTGGAAATTCAGGCCATTATTAAAAATAATTTTGGAAAGTCAAATATGCTTAGAGTTTGGCAACCTATGTAATGCAATGTGGCGTACAATTAAAACTATGCAGGAGATAAACTAGCGAGTTTTACATTCCGGCTAAGGTTCGGGGAGATTTTAGGGTCCGACGAAATAAAAACGGGGACCTCTCTTTTTCTGATTTCAAATGTCTTAAGGGGGAGCATGGGTACACTCCTTATGATTACCTTGGTTGTTTGCTTCTTCTTGTGTTTTGGTGTTTTTCGATGGGAAGGTTCTCATTTCCTTCTTCCACCACTTCCTTTGGTATGAGGTTTTATGGCTTTCCTCTTAACCTCTTGTAGGCAAAGTGATACCATCCTCTATTATGGTGGATATGACTTTCTTTTTTCAGGGAGAAACTAATATACTCTATTCTTTATTATTGATATTGTTTCTTCATATCTTGGGTTAATTCGTCCCCAGATAGTCTGTCCATCCATTCCTTGGGTGGGGCTTGTTTCTTCTCTCTTCAAAGAAATTGGGTAGTGGTATATATCCATGATTTTTCATGGGAAGGGGATGAATTGCGCTGGTTTGGTGTTTAGGGGAAAAGGATAAAATTCTCGGACAATGGAGGGTGGACTTCCATCTTTCAATCTTCCCAATATTCTTTGGATAACCATGTAAAGCGTTGGTGGAGCGCATAGTTGAAATCTTTATCATATTTTTTTGACCCATTGGGACCATCCTTTTGCTATTCCCTTTGGAAATCGGGAATGAAAATCGATTGGAAATTGGTTGCGGCCAGCTGGTTTTGGGATGAATATGAATATGCACATTTTATGTCTTTGGGTACCACAAAGGGGTTCTATTTTCCATTATTATAAATGTTTGATATGTTATTCCTCAGGGGGGACATTTATAGTTGATGCTCTTGATATCCAATATCGCAGTATATCTTGTTAGGAATGGCAATTTTTCCTTTTGATTCTTGCAATCAATGGGTAGGTACTCCTGGATTTCATCCTATCTTTAGCAGATGGATAGAAAGGGGGAGGTGATCAAAAAACCCCTGTGAACCATTTAGTGGGTTTGGGATTTATTCTCGGGGTCTTTTCTCTTTGGTTGTTGACGGGCTTTTTAAACTCTTTTTCTCCTTTCTAATTGTTGGATGTTTTTCTTTCTTGTTTAGCAAAACAAGTTGGTATCCTTCGTATGATTTGGTATTTTGGGCTCTTAGGATGGAGTAAAGAGGCCTTGAGTGGTATTGGGGGCTTTATGGAAAAGTGGAATTCTCTTCCCTTTTCTTCATGCCCTTTGTTAGTTGAAATAGATCCTTGTGGCAGGCTTATCTGTGTAAGGACGATGGGCAATTATCTATTTCTCACGGAGATGAGTGTGGTTTCCAAAGATAATGAGTGCTTTCGTTATCTTGCTCTTGTTTTTTTAAATCCATAAGGTTTTTACCCCTTACAAAAACGAGTGTCCAAAACTCGTTTATGCTGACATTTATTAAGGGGAATTCATCGGAAGGGATAGCATTCCCATTTAGTGTCTGAATCTGGCTAAGGCTTCGCATGGGGAATGTTGGGGGAACACCTTGCTCCCAAAAGGTTTACAAGACAAATCTTCTTTCAAAGATAAACTCCCTGTAGGACATAACATAGTTGCCTGATCTAGGGCATGTTGGCATTGATGTTGGGGGATCCACCCTTGCTTTCTAAGGTTATAGATTAGCTTTCTTCAAATGTGTAAGCTCCAAAATGGGGGAGATTGGGGAAGGAATTGACCAAAGGTTCTCCCTGGGTATCTCCTTTCTTTCATTTGGTATAAGGGTTTGGTTTCTTCCACCCAATGCTCTTGATGGGCATGGGGTGAAGGAAGTGTCTGCTTCATAGAATAAAACAAAGGCTGAGTAATTCAAGGTGCATGGGGCTTACTGTTTGGTGGAAAAAAATACCCTCCATAAACAAAAAAAACCCAAAAGTTTTATTCTTTTCTTCTCTAGGGGGCGCCTAAACATAGTGAAGCAAAAATCGGAATATTTTTTTGTTGAATGCCTTGACCATGAGTGGGACTTTAGTGAATCAGAATAGATGGAAGCTTGATTGTAGCATGTTTCTAAAAACAACACTTTAGTTAAATCAAGATTGTTTTTTAAACAACAATGGATGGGATTTTGGGTTCTTGAATTTTATCTTAGTCAATTGTGATTGGTGGATTATCTTCCAAGGGATCTGGGGATTCTTTGGCAACTTTTTAGGGGCCCCATTATGGTTAAGAGGGGACCTATGGGATCAGGTAGTGGGGATTTACCAGGAGGAATCTAAACTTTTTTATAATGGATAAAAACATGGTTGTTGGGGGGTTTTTCAAGGTTGGATCATGTATAAAGTTGGGGCTGACTCTCAATTATTATAAATTTGTTGTAAGGGTATCTTATTTTTATGTGATAACAAATAATCAAAAAGAGGATGCTTTTTATGTGTTGCTTTTCTAACTTACCTTTACCTTTGTTTCAATTGGGGGGAGGAATGTTGGGGCAATCGGTTAACCTTACCTTGGGAAATTCCCTTGATTTTCAAAATGGTTGTTTGGCTTTTAACAGGGCTTTGTATTCTTTGTTTTCCCACTTATCCTCTTCTCCCATTCACGGGTTCTTCCGGATCTTAAAACAATTTTTTTGTTTTGGATTCTTTTGTGTCTTGGACAGTTTATTTGTTCACCTCTTTGTTTTCCAATGGATTGGGAATGGGGGGCTTTGAATTGTTAAGGTATTTTTGTTCTATGTCAACTTTTCTTCTTCTTGCTCCATGGAAATTTCATTCTTGAATGGGGAAATTAGCCTACGTCTCTCTTGTGAATGGTTTTGGTTGAAGTTCAATATGGTCTCTATTTCCATCTCCTGTGTGTGAAGTTTCATTCTCAGGATTCCCCAATTTGATTAATTATGAAAAAATGTTTTTCCTGGAGGGGGTTAGGGTAATAAACATAAATATTGCCAAATATTCTTAAACTCTAGTTTTTTTTTTTACTACCGGTTTTTCAAAAAAAAAAATTTCAAATAACCCTATAGGGGGGGGTGGGGTGACCACCCTCGTCTAAATGTGATTATTAGGAAAAGGATCATTTTTAACCTATACCACAAGCTTAGGATTAATAAAGGCCTTTAGGAAAGTATTTTCCCAATTTACCTTTGTTATTTTTAATAAAACTAAAAGCACCTCCTTTTGGGCATAATTTTAATACCATATATGAAAAATTCATTCCAAAAACCTAAAACACATTCTTTTACCTATAGCATTTCAAAAAGGTAGCTTGGAATAGTATTATTATGGAGATTTTTTACGCAAGTTTGAGGGATGGAAAACAAGGATTATGATGTTCTTTTTTTTTAGTTTGTTGAGGCATTTGCTTTACAAAAAGGTAAGTAACAAAATAAAAAAAAACTAAGAGATGGGGGTATTTTTGTAGCCAAACCATTGGCATATATGGTTTTTATGGGGTTGGTTTTTTATCCCCCCAAGCTTTGGGAATTTTGGCCAATAAATCTCCAAAGATTGGATGAATGAATATTCTCAATGTTGCAAGGATGGATTTGGTTGGGACATTTACCCTTTGGCTTGTCATTCCTTTTTTCATTTCTTTTATGGCTCTATTTCTAACCTGGGAAAAGGTTTAGTGGACCACTAAAAATACACGGGAAGGGGGGAAATATTTTTTTTCATTTATTTCACTAATTGCTTGTTTCACCTAGGGGGTTAGGCAAAATTCAAAAAGGGTGAATAGTTTTGAAGGTTAAAATGATTTATGGGGGGAGAGATGCTTATTTTTAAGACACTTAAGCTTGGTCCTAGGGGGAATAAAAACCTTTCAAGATGTTGCTTTTAGTTGAAAACGGGTTGTTCCATTTACTATTTACCTATTCTCAAGTTTTGATTTACTTTGGAGGATTTTGGCAATATTTATTGATTTAACTATATTGGCATCGAAAAAAAACCCCACCCTTTTTAAAGTAATTTTGGTTAAAAAGAAAAGGTGTGTGAGGGTGTTTGGGGGAAAGTTTGGTTCATTGTGGTAATAATTAAAGAGGACCAACGGGGTTTCGGGAGGATGGGTTTTTTTCAATTTATGGAGCAAATGGGGGTGTAAGAAGGGTTTAGTTATGGGGATTGAAATTTTACTTGCTCATTTTGATTTTCTATCTTCCTTTTACTCCATTTTCTTTATATTGGTTGGAATTCTTCATGGTAAGTTCAAAATTTCCACTTGGGGGATGGTAACTTTTCTCAATTTGGGTCTTAGTTTTGGGGGACTCCTTTATTACTTGGGGATAATTTTTTTTTATTTTCTAACTTGTTTTAAAAACCCTAAAACCACAGGACTTTAGAGAAATAATATGTTCTCCCAACTATGGGTATACGAGCAGGGTATTTGTGAAAGGGTACCATAGCCCTTTTTGTATAGAAATAGGGGATTACAAAAAGAATGGTGGAATCTCATAAAAAATAAGGGTCGCCCCCTTTGGAGTTAAAATTAATTTTATGGGAATGTGGTTTAAGGTGGAAAATGGTTTAAGGGTGTTTAAAAATAGATTGTGGTAAAAAAAAGGAAAAAGGAAAAAGGTATAATAAACGGGATGAAATCGGTTCGAAACTTAGGCTTAGCTCTTAAACCATTTTTTCCCCGGCAGAGTGGGCACCAGAAACAGTTGTTGGTTATTTTCATTAACGGGACCACCCCAACAAGATAAAATTCCGCAAGCGCACTACGGGGAATAACGGCTTTGTGCTTTTCCCACCGTGGGGGGGAGTTTTCCCAAGGGTATTCGATTTACATGGGGGAACACCACCAAAGTATGAAACTAGGAAAATAAGATAAAAAGATACTAAGGGGTAGCTCCAAAAGGGGGATAGATTTTAAGATTAAATGGGTAGGGGAAATGGAATTGTTAGGGGTTTTTTTCTTTAAGGGGTATAATTTCTATTCAAAAGGTCCTCGGGGTTACTCTACTTACTTTTGGGAGCAAACAAGTACCTTTTTCCCCGTGGACTCTCGAATAAGGATATAGGAAAAAAAAGGTAAGGTTCACGGGGGGAAGGGATGTTGCCAACAAAACTGGCTTACGAAAACCACCAAAACCGAAATGGTGGTGGAAATTACAAAAAGGCCTTTCAAGTAGTTGTTACCTACCACTTGGGGCTACCCACCAAATAAACTTATCTGTAGGATTTTGGGGCAGCCAAAACTCAAGGTTTAATCAATCCTATTGTTCTTAGACACAACCTAAAATCCTACCACTATCCCCACTTACTTAATCTTATTTCCATTTTTGAGGGAGGGGGGGGGGTATAGGGAAGGGCCACTCAATACGGAGCGGGGAGAAAATTTTTCCCGTTATTAGAATAAATAGTTAAGTAAAAAACTTAAAAATAGGGATTTTTTACTTGAGAATTAATTATAGGTAAGAAACCTGGGAGGATTGCTCAGAACAATGATGCTTTGCCCAAAGTTTAAAAATGTTTGAGGAAGGGGAAAATCCGACAGATTTGGTTTTCCATCCTAGACCTCTCTTTCCTCCATTTCTCTCTCTAACCTCTAATTTCAACAAACTAGATGAACTTTAGAACTAGTAGATCAAACTTGATCTAGGACAAACTAGAGGGGGGGAAACCTCTTCTCCTTTCCTTAAACTTATAAATTGAAAAACACTAGCTTTTTGCCTCTGGGAGTGAAGGTGAATAATGTGTGAGGATGAATCCTCAAGGGGTCTGGGGCCTTGGGGGGCCTTATTTAGGGGCCTTTCCTCAAATGATCTTGGGACCAACGGATTCAAAAAAAAAAAACCGACTTATAAAGTTGAGTGGTTTTTTTTAGGGTTTTACATTTAACCTCAAAAAGGGCGGTTGGAGTGTGAATATTGCGACAGGAATTGGGGACCTTGTTTTGGGGTCAATCAGGGGAGAGTGGTAGGGCGGCCCGCATCCACACATATAACCCTAGGGGCAGGGCCACCCCTGGGGGTGGGGGCAACCCTCGGGGCTTCCGGACTTGGTTACCAAGGGGGAGTTCACTTCTTGAAGACTTTGGTGAGTACAGAAATAAATTTGTTGTTGGTTACGGGTTGATAATTATCCCTAGTTAAAACCAATTTGGGGACCATGTTGGGGGCTTTTCCTTGGTATTTTCATGGATATACCCCTGCAGGAAAAACAGGACCTTTCACTAAAAACTCGTTTTTGAGGAATTTTTCTATTTAGTATAAAACCCCTAAATTTTTCTAGCTAGTGGGTTTTCATTTTAGAAATCCTTTTTCTTTGTTTTTGTTGACGGTTATAAAAAATGGTACAACTTATGGGGACCATTTCATACAGTTTTGTAAGTTGCTTGGGAAAAACCCGCTGGGGGGCATTAAGTGGGGCGGAAACGGGCTCGTTGCACGCGTAAGGGGGGGGGAGATTGCCAGGGGATAGGTCTTTTTTCCGTGGAGGCCTTGATCGGTGGTGTGGGGGAACTTAGGCGGTTTTGTGGGGGGGACCATTTCATGAGGATGTTTGGGGGGCGTAATTTGTTAATGATGCTCGTAGAGTCAGACAAAACGTTTTTTTCATGGTCCATATAAATACAGTTTACCTGGGATATATTAAAGGTGAAGAGGGCCTCGACCAAAGGTTATTGCCTCTTGGTTTAGGAGGAAGGGAATTTTACTCGGGTGGCCTGCCCAGTTATAGGGTCATAGCTTGTTGGGTATTTATTTGCCCCTCATGTAGGAATTATTCCGCAAAAGCGCACAGGGGGAAATAAATACGTTGTTGCATTTTTTTTTTTCACCATGGAGTATAAAAATAACCTATAAACAAAGAACCTACAAACTCTATTAACAAGGTTATTATTTTTGATTATATTTTATATTCAATTACCTTGGTGGTCACCATTGGGGGGCTTGTTTTGAATTAACGGTTGACGATTTAACCTAATAGACCAGCATGCTCAATTTAAATATAGTGCCTATGGTGGGGTGTACGTTTCGAAACTGTACTTTCCAAATCCAAAATAAAACTATACAAAGGATTAGTAAAAGGGGAGCACTAATATGAGGATTTAAATTTAAGTAGAGACACAGAACATGAGTGGTTGAAGCAGAGGATGATTTTTTTTATAATAAAATTTTTTTATGGTAGATTGGGGTGGGATTGAAATGCATTCAATTCATTAAACATTTGTTATGGGTTTTGCAAATGGGAAATTGGATTGTTAAATGATGGATATGCCTGTATCTTCTAGATTTAAGCGGGCAATAAAAATCGAGGGACATGAATGATTAAAGCTAACATTTGCAAGTCGTTTAAAGAAATACAATATAAAAAAGAGTAGCAAGGATTAAATGTTTAGGTTTGCCTCCGACTATGGGGGGTTTTTCAATTTACTCGGGTAATTGATTTTCCATTGTTCACCCAACAATTTTTGGGGACAGAATTGTGTGAGTGGCTTTTGGCTCCGTCACATGTTAATTTTTTGAAAAAGGACGTGGCCGGTGGGGGGGACCTTCTCTTTATTATCTTGGCACAGGGGGGGGTTAAGTAAAAATTGTATAAATTATACGCACTACACTCTGAGGGTATGGGCTGGGGATGAATGGAGTTGGGGAGATGTTTCATGAAATTGATTCAGGGTGACCACCCCTTGGGTGGGCCTTTTTTCTGATTTTTTTTTTTTTTTTTTTTTTTTCTTTTTGGGGGAAAAAAAACACCGGAAGGTTTTAAAGGGCGGTTGATTTTTCCTGTTTTTTTTTCCAAAACCCAAAGAACAAAGGGTTAAAAAACCCACATTAAAATAGTGGTGATATAAATTTTGAGGGGGGCAAAAAAAGGTTTGTTTTCCAAAAAACTTTTTGGCCCCAATTTTCTTTTCCCCGGGAAAAAGGGGGCCCCGAATTTTTTGTTGCTTTTATTATGGTCATGTAGGGTTAAATTTCCGGGAAGCGGCCCCCAGAAAATTTTCCGGGTTTTTAGGGATTTTCCCCTAGGGGGGGGGGTAAATTGGGAGGGGGATGTTTTTATTTTCCCCAAAGGGAAAGGGAATTTTGGGTTTTTAAAAAATTTATAAGCTAACCTTGGGGGGCCACAAAATTTTATTAAACCAAAATAAACTAGGGTTTGGGGGGGAAAAAGATATTTTTAAAGATAAGTTCAATGGGGCAAAAAAGGGGGGAATTTTTCCCAAAGATAAAGGGGTAGTTTAGGGGAGGGGGAGGGGGGACAAAAAAGGGGCATTTAAAGGTTTTTCCAAAATTATCTATCTCTAAATTGCAGGGGTTCTAAAACATAAACAAGACAAAAATTTTATATCAAAGCAAGGGTTTTAAAATTTTTATAAACCCAAATTGGCCCCTTCGGGGGGCCCTTTGGGCCACTTAGGGAACAGGAAAAAGGGGGTGGGGAAGGGTGCTAAAAAAAACCCCCTAGGGCCCCAAAGGGAAGGGGGCCCAAAGCTTTAAAAAATTTTGGGGCCGAAAAAGTTTTGGGGGGGTCAAAAGGGCCCAGATAGGGTTTGGGGCAAAAAAACTAGGTTTTCCAAACCCCAAAAAAAATGGGGTTGGGGGCAAAAACCGAGGGCACGGTAAACGTAAAAGTCTAGGGGGGGAAAACCCTTCTACAAAGTTTTATCACAATTTTAAAAACCGACGGGGCCGGTGAAATTGAAAAATTTGAGGTTTGGGGGTTAAAGGGGGGGGTGGGGAAAAAAAACCCGTTTTCAAAGTATACTACCCCTTATCTTTAAATATCAAAAAAAAACTATGGGGCTATGGGTTTAAAAACCAATACCCAAAAAAAAAATAGTTTTATGTTTTCAATAAAAAATAAAGTACTAAGGGGAAAAAAATTAAAAAAAATAAAAATATATAAAAAAAAAACTTTTAACTCTTACAAAAAAAGAGGAAAAAAAAACTAAGGGAAACTACAG
>JAJDON010000169.1:0-20338 GCA_022036555.1 Microstegium vimineum | reverse complement strand
GCAGTCTCTGATGAAGTGGAACTTGGTCCTTATGTGTTTGCTCATGTCATGTAACACTGGGTTCTTGGCAAGTGCAAGTGCCGATTTGTTGTCCACCTTCAACTCCACAGTTTCCACTTTCCTTCCTAGCAAATCGGCAAGCAACCTTGATAGCCATAGCGCCTGAGTTGCTGCTGTAGTCATGGCCACGTACTCAGCCTCACAGCTAGAGAGTGCCACTACATTCTGCTTGACCGATTGCCAACTGACCAAGCTGTTGCCTAGGAAGAAAAGACAGCCAGTTGTGCTCTTGCTGGAATCAATGTCTGCAGCCAGATCTGAGTCACAATAGCCCAAGAACCTTGCCGATGGGAACCTTGGCGATGAGGACCCTGCCGATAAGGACCTTGCCGATGATGGTGCCTTGGTGAAGTGGAGGCCATAGTCAAGGGTACCAGCCAAGTACCTAAAAATTCTCTTGACTGCCATTTGATGTTCAGTGGTCGGTCTCTCCAAGAACCTGCTCACAAATCCCACTGAAAAAGTCAGGTCTGGTCTAGTGTGTACCAAGTACCTTAGGCTTCCAACCAATCTTCTGTATTGTGTTGGATCCACTTCTTCTGTTGTGCTCTCCTTGCTCAGCCTCAATCTCTCCTCCATCGGTGTGGCAGCAGGGTTGCAATCGGCCATGCTCCCCAACTCCACAATCCTCTTGGCATAGTGGCTCTGCCTCAGAGTGATCCCACTACTGCCTTACTGCACTTCTACTCCAAGATAGAAGCTAAGTAACCCAAGGTCACTCATCTCAAAGATGGACTGCATCTCCATCTTGAACGCCTTCACTTCCTCTTCCTTGACTCCCGTGATGATCAAGTCATCCACATAGACTCCGACTAGTAGAACAGAGTCATCTAAGCCTCTTCTGTAGATGGCAGCTTCATGCTTGCTCTGAACGAACCCCATCTTCTTCAAGGTTGAGTTCAGCTTTGCATTCCACGCCCTGGGTGCCTGCCTCAGCCCATACAGTGCCTTGTGGAGCCGATAGACCTTGTCTTCTTCTCCTTGGACAGCAAACCCAGGTGGCTGCCGCACATAGACCTTCTCCTTGAGCTCTCCATTGAGGAATGCCAATTTGACATTCCTGTGATGGACCCTCCATCCTTCTTGAGCAGCCAAGGCCAGCAGCAGCCTGACTGACTCCATCCTTGCCACAGGGACAAAGGCATCCTCATAGTCGATCCCTTTTTGCTGCACAAACCCCCGAGCCACAAGCCTTGCCTTGTGCTTGATCACATCTCCATCGACACTTTTCTTCAGCTTGAACACCAACTTCAGGGTGATCGGCCGATGATCGGCTCGAGGTGGCACCAGCTCCCAGGTGCCATTGCGCTCAATAGCGCCCAGCTCTTCCTTCATCGCAGCTTGCCAAGCTGGATCATCGGCAGCTTCATCGTAGGTAGTCGGCTCGCCCGAGCAGGAGAGGTTCAGCTCGTTGAACAGCCTCTGAGCCAGCGGCGAGGTGGCCTCATCCCCGATGAGGTCAGTGATGCGTCGGTAGCGCGGTGGGTGGCTCACTGCCATGGTAGGCGTCCACCCTTTCTTCATCGTCCTCCAGGGGAGTCACGTGCTCGACCCGAGGACTAGAGCCACTTGTCGTTGCCGATGGCGTCGGTGCCGATGGCGCCGTTGCCGATGGAGCGGTTGCCGATGGAGCCATTGCCAATGGAGCCGCTGCCGATGGTGCCGCTGCCGATGGAGCGGTTGCCGATGGAGTGGTACCTTGTGATAGCTCCGGTGTAGTGAAGCGCGGTGCCGATGGCGATGGTGATGCCGATCTGGGAGCTCCAGGCACCGCCTCTTCCCAGGGGTACTCGACGGTGAAGTCGCTGCTCCCTTCTGCCGATGTGCATGCCGATGCCAATGTCCAGTCCCAGTCGCGGCCCTCGTCGAACACGACGTCGTGGCTGATGCGCACGCGCTGGAACACTGGATCGTAGACCTTTTATGCCTTCGCGCCCTCCGCATAGCGAATGAATACGCCGGTCTCACCGCGGTCATCCAGCTTGCGGAGCTGGGTCAGGCGCCTGGTGTAGGCAACACAGCCAAACACCTTGAGGTGGCCCAGCGTCGGCGATCGGCCATGCCATGCCTCATAGGGGGTGATGCCCTCCAGTTCACGCGTCGGGGCACGGTTCAGGAGGTGTACCGCCGTCATCACTGCCTCCCCCCAAAATCTTGCCGGTAGACCGCGCTGCTTGAGCAGAGCTCGCGCCATGGCCACCACCGTCTGGTTTCTGCGCTCAACAACACCATTATGCTGAGGGGAGTGAGGGGCACTGAAGTGCCTTTTGATACCTTGATCGGCACAGTAGGAGCTAAACTCGGCGACGGTGAACTCGCCGCCGTTATCGGTACACAAAACCTTGAGCTGGCAGCCGCTCTCCACCTCTGCTGCAGCCTTGATGCGCTTGATTGCCTCCCCAGCAGCATCCTTGGTCGGCAGCAGCGCTGCCCACATGAATCGGGTGGCGTCGTCCACCAATAGAAGGATGTATCGGTTGTCTGCCGATGTCGGTGGTGTCACAGGCCCGCAGAGGTCGCCGTGCACCAACTGCAGGTGCCCCTGGGCACGGTATGCCGATGCCGATGGGAAAGATCGCCGCTTCTGCTTGGTGGTGACGCAGACGTCGCAGACCTGCTCTGCGTGGTTGATCTTGGGAATCCCACGGGCCATTTCTCCTCTGCTCAAGCGTCGTAGTGCATCAAAGTGCAAATGGTCGAGCCTCTCGTGCCATTGCCATGCCTTGTCGTCCTTGCGCATGGTGAGACAACAAGGCTGCACAACTTCCAAGTGAAGGATGTAGAGGCGGTTAGCCTGCCGATATACCTTGGCTAGCAGGCGGCGACTGCGATCCCAGATGCACAGCACGCCATCGGCAATCTCCACCTTGAGGCCTCCTTCGTCCAACTGCCCGAGGCTCATGATCGAGTTCTTGAGAGCAGGGATGAAATACACGCCTTGCAGCATCCGATGCTCGCCGGTCTTGCCTTGGAACATGATGGTGCCGATGTCGCGGATGTCCACCTTGGACGCATCCCCGAAACGCACAGTGCCACGGACATCGGTATTCAGATCGGCAAAGAGCTCGCGGCGCCCCGTCATGTGGTGCGTCGCTCCGCTGTCGAGGTACCAGCCTCCCATCTTCTCTTCGTCTTCTCCATCGGTATTGAGGAAGGCTCGAGCCCTTGGCTCCTCCAAGGTTACTTCTTGCGCGGCCAGAGAGGAAGCCGATGCACCCTTGTCCAGCTCGATGAACGCGTGTGCCATGAACAACCCGTTGTCTTCTTCGCACTCGGCGTACTGGGCACGCCCAGCGTATCCACCAGCACCGCCACCGTGGCCTCAACCTCGATCACCTCCTCGGCCGCCACGATCACCTCCACCGCCGCGCCCTCCGCCGCGCTCTTGTCATGGCAATCGACAATCGCGCGCCCAGTGGCCCTCCAAGCCACAGTTGAGGCAGGTGTTCGGCCCACGGTTGTCACCCGGGGGGCCACGAACACCGCCGCCATCTCCGCGGCCAGCGCCGCGCCCTCGGCCACTCGCGCCGCCAAGGCCCCGTTGGTTCCTTCCTCCGCGACCTCGCTGCTGCCTGGGAGCCAATCCATCGGTATCGGCAGAGCCATCGGCATTGGTAGCGCCCTTCTTGTCCTTCCTCCAATGCTCTCTCCACTACTCCTCAGTGTACATCAGCTTCCCTCCGACGGCCATCGGCCCGATCGGTGCTTGCGCCTCGTGATCATCCACCGCCTTGAGCCTCCCGATCACCTCCTCGAGCGTGAGCGCCTCAAGGTCGAGGAATTGCTCGATGGCGACGACGATCTGCGCGTACTTCGCCGATACCGATCGGAGATACTTCTCCACCACACGTTCCTCGGTGATGTCCTGATCGCCGTGGATGACGAGTTGCTGATGCAGAGTCGACAGCCAGATGGCAAAGTCATCGACTTGCTCATCGGGCTGGATGCCGATGTTCTCCCAGTCTCGGCGAAGTCGCTGCAGCGTCTCCCGTCGGACCCTGTCCACGCCGATCCTTGCTGCAGCGATGGCGTCCCACGCCTCCTTTGCCGATGGCTTGTCCATGAGCGGGATGCCCATCTCCTTGGGCACAGCAGCCACGATAACTTCCAGCGCCCGCCGATCGTCGCGGTACTGGACCGGACCTCACTCGACGGCCTCCCACATGTCGCGCGCCGACATCCGCAACTTCATGAGCTGCGACCACTCATGGTAGTTGGTCTTGTCCAGCATCGGCCACGCCGTGCTGCTACCGGAGTCGCGGTAGACCACTCTGTCCCGCGACTCATGGCGCCCGCCGCCGCGGCCTCGCCTGCGGTCGCGTGAAGACTAAGAGCGACGCCGATCCCTCCGATCGCGTGGCCTCTCAGAGCGCCTGGCATCCTTCTCCACCTGCTCCTCCTCCTCCGCAGCGATCTCCGCTCGCAGCGCCTGCGCGGTCCTCGCCACCTGCTCTGCTGCTGCTGCAGCCTGCCTCGCCACCTGGATCGCCGCCCCTGCTGCTGCCTCTGCAGCCAGCAGACGCTCGGCCCGGGTGTTGGAGCCGCCCTGCGCCCCCTCACTAGTGGTAGATGCACCATCCTCGATGGCCACGGCCTTGGCCTTGATGGCAGCCGCGGCAGCACGCTCTGCTGAGGAAGACATGACTGCGAGAGTGGGAAGGTGGTGTTCTTGGCTCTCTAGCAACCAGAGCTCCGATACCAATTGTTAGTAAAGTAGGACTCAGGATTGTTCTGCTAGGGCCTCACATGCCTCTAGTCTTTGTATCCCTTTATATAAACAGGAGCTCAATAGAGCTTTCGTAGGATACAAGTTTGCTCCAAGAGCATATTCCGAATGCAGTACAATAAAGCTAGTCTAAAAGCAAAAGCAAACTGCAATTGTCCAAAAAACTGAAAAGGACTAACAACTAAAGTGTAACAAACTAAAGTACACTAGAAGCCAAGGCTTATCTATCAGTCATGACGCCACAGCAAGCCCTGCAAGGCGCGATGTCACGTTCGGCAGTGTTCCCGTCCTCGCCGAGACCCCCGGTGAGCAAATCGTAGCTAAAGGCGTACCCGCTCACCCTGCCATGCATGGTGCCATCGGTGCCGCTTGCAGGAGAACGACGTCGACCGTTCAAACTCTGAAAGCCACACCTCTTCTGTCGTGTGCGCCGACGACATCGCACCTCGACACGACGCCGCCACGGTGCCCCACTGCCTGCACCGGACCCAATCTGCACCGCGCGATCTGCCGGCATCAAGCCCTCCGGTGAGCAAGCCGTCACAGAGCTCCCTTCTTTTCACCGAGATCGTCGACCTATGCCTGTCCCGGCCTTCGACGCCTGCTTTGTTGCCACACAGAACACAACATCTTTACCGCCGTTGTCCAACCGCGGTTGCCGCTACCCGCCAGTGGCACTCGCTTGGCCTGAGCGCCATCGCACGCCGCGCACACCTCACGGACACAACCCACCTTGCCTTGTTGCCACCGCCCAGAACACGTTGTTTCCTCTCAAGCTGAAGCCGTGGAGGGAGCACGAAAACCATGTGCATGCCTGCACACTCATACACGAGCACGGAGCACACGTACCGGCCACCAGCATGTCACCTTACACATTGCAGCTTGGCCTTTGCCTTGTCGCCAACTTCGCCTGGACCATCACTTTGCAGCAGCATGGCACACACACACACTCCAGGAGCATGTGCACGTGCTCTTGCACAAGAGCAAGCTCACAGCCTTGCTAACCGGCCGTGACGCAACCATGCCACACCCCAAGGCCTCGCCTTTCCTCTCGTAAACCACGAACACGGTCTTACACACGGGCACGGCGGCTGTGCCTCCACACTTGGCATAGACATGCCAGCGCTGTCCCAGGGAATGCTCGTCGAACACCTGGAGGACATGGCCTCTCACCTAGCTAGCCCGGTAGAAGCACCAGGCCAAACTGGCCTTGGCCTATCCGGTCTTCACGATCACGTACGCCTTGGACCTCCTTCTGTCTGGGCTGGCCGGCAGTGCCAGGCCTCGGTTCACCGCCTAAGTTTCCTGCCCCCTCATCGTTGGGCTGCTCACTGAGCAAAGCAGCCCACCTACTCGACCCTTTATCCTATTATTATTTTTCCAGAGAACCTAGCCACCTTCGGAAATTCCTAAAATATTCATCCTAACTCCAAAAAAAATTATGAAACCAGTTTCATAATTTTCCTAAAATTTTTTCTCTACCTCCCAGTGCAGTTTCGAGTCTAGCTGAGTTAGGTTTTTATCGTGGTTTTATTGCTTCTTATTGGTGGCCGTTCTCGGTATTTTTCTCGCATAGCGACGACTCGAGCTCGGATGGATTCGACATCGTGTCCGGAGGTGATGGACCCTGATGGTGGTCGACCTCGACTTCAGCAGACGCGTACCACTACTTCCTCGACATCGCAGGTGTCATGGCAGCACTTTACTTAGATAATCCTATTAGACATTGCAAAGTAGATGGCTAGCGTTTTATATTTATTCATTTGCTAGTATATGTGATGCATATTATTGCCTGAGCCTTGATTGCCTTGATTGAAACCCCTTCACCCTATTACCCAGCTTCGCGCTCGCACTTATAAATTGCCTACCTGCTTGCTTGCATTTACTTCCATCATAATTACATATATGCCTTGTTATGTGATGTGTGATGGTTGGATGGTGATGTGGTTGGTGGATTTGGGTTGACGCGAGGCTTCCCCATGAGATGTATGGTATGTTAGCGCGTCGGGAGTGTTGAATCCCGTGTGGTTGGTGGTGACTGAGGAGTTCTGGAGATATTCCTTGCCCTGACCTGCTTCTTTGGAGATATTGGCCGGAGTGAGAGGATTTGTACTGGAGGGGTGCACTGGGTGCATGGAGTGCCCCGGTTTTGGTTCTCGTGGATGTGATGGATATGATGGGCTTGTGACAGGTGTTGTGGTGGTGGCTACCTGTGAAAGGTAGGCCATGGGATATTGGTGGAAGGTGCTTACTCTGGCCACTTAGGAACCATTTGTGGGTTGATACCTGGAACATGGGACTTTGTCAAACGTGCACGCCACAGGCCCTCTATGAGGCGGGGCTCGTTCTGTTGGGTTAGCGCGGACTAAGCCAGTTCTGTGGCAGCAGAGGTGCACGGGGTGTTGTCCTAGGAGCACAGTGAGAAGGATGCCGATGGTCGTTCCGACTACCCTAATCACGATCCCAAGCGTATGCGTCGTGCCGTATGCTACTCCACTTGGGGGCAGTCTGGTGAGGAATGTGCTAGTTCTTGAGCGGTGTTTGCCTAGACCACGGCCACGGTCGATGATGGTGATCCTGTTGGGTACGGGTGTACACACTCTATAGAGTTAAATCTATACGTATAGCTGCGTTCTCGGTCATGATCATTCCTGTGAACTATTTCATCCTACTAGTCTTCTCTTGTGCTGCTTTTCTCCCTCGAAGATAGGTCTGGTTGGAGGCCGTTGAGATGAGGGGCGTGCGGAGGCCACCTCATCGCTTAGACTGAGAGTATGAGGATGGTATGAGGGATGATGAGTGGTGAGATGTGATGATGAGTGGTGAGACTGAGAATGTGAGTTGGGACTTTGAGAAGAAATATTGTTTATACTTATTGATGATATCCTACATGCGCTAGGATGCAAACTACAGCCAAACTATTAGGATCGCCAGATCCCTTTATTTTCTCCTTTTCCACTTAAGCTCATCGGTGCTGACCATGGCCTGCACACATCTGGCGGTGTGCAGATTTCTTGACTTGCAGTGATGTTGAGAATAGTAGTTGGTTTGTGATCTACTCTCAAGGATGCTCGTGGATTGGAGTTTTGCCAAGCTTCACTGCCGTGATTAGAGCCTCGGTGTTTTGTTTTACCTTTGGCCCAAGGGGCTTGTAATTAGGCTAGTTTTATTCTATTTTTGTACTCTATTGTTGTATGACTATGTAATCAGTTGAAAAGTGGATGCCCGTGATAGCCGAGATATCCTTGGACTATCACAAAGGGGCAAGAGAGTCAGTATTTCAAGTTTTGAAATCCTGGTTCGCTTCAAAGGTATTAACACGCAATCTAAAATTGCAAATATGATTGATGCGAATATCTATAGAGGGTTCAAGAACTCAGTTCCAAATGACTAATCGACACAGTGCAGGAGATCAAGAACGGGGGCCCTAGATCACTGTAAAAGGACTAATCGACACAGTTACAATGAACGATTCAGTTTCTCAATGGAAAACTAAACTCTAAAATAAAACCCGAAACCTAACGAGAGCTGCAGCGGCTGGTTATATAGGTCTAAGGGTTGCCGCCAACCCTGGATGCGCCCCTCTAAGGGGCTCAACGACGATACACGGCCCAACGGACCAAAAATAGTGACGCAGCACTGAAACAGATTCTAGACGCTGACTTTTTTCGACGTTTCCCGACGACTCAGAAGGAATTTGGATCTAAAAGCAATGCCATTAGTTTCCTTATGAAATTATCTTTCCATCCATGTGTGGATCGTCGAAAACGGAGTCAGGATGCGTCCTGGGCGTCCGTTTTACTCCTTGTTGGTCCTGGACTCCGAAGCAGACTCGAAGTCGACGTGGCAACTGAGTTGGAGATGAGTTGCAACATGGGAAAGATGATGGCGTAGGCGTGTCCAGCGTGGCGATGTCCTCATCATCCTCCCCTTCTTGAATTGGATTCGTCCTCGACTCCATCGTAGCTATGTCCTCATCACTCTAAATCTGTAATCTCTAAATAGATCTAATCTCTCTTGAATTGCTGATAGGAATTAGGGTTTCAGCTCTTGAGCTTCTGATCTAGCTTGGCTCCAGGGGGATACAGACCTCTATTTATAGCCTGGAGGGATGCATGACAGCCGTTGGATCAAACCGACTTAAGGTAGGACTCAGATTAATCTTCAAAGGTGGTGCAGGAAGCTTCGAGAAGATGACAGCTAGTGGGCCCAGGGGGGCGCTGGTCGGCCCCACCTTGTGCTAGCTGGCCCCACCTAGTGGGGTCTGGGGCCCCGCTTTACTCCGGTGTCTGCGGGATCCTCCGTGAGTAGTTTGGCATGTATAGCTTCGCGGGATTTATTCGATATATTCTCTGATTTGATTCTCTTTATTGCTCTTTTCTGGAATAGTCCCTGGAAAATATTGAAACACCAAAACTCATGGAATTTGTTAGATAAAGCCCTATATATCTAGATTTTACATATGATTTATCCATTTATTCTATTTATAATTGCATTAAAAGTTGACGCTAATGACCGTCAACAACCACTAAAGGTGGATTATCCCTCATCTTAGGCCAGTCTTAGTGGAGACCTTGATGGTGTTGTTTCCAAGATAGCCATGTCATATGAAACGAAATGAAAAATGGATGAAACACCCATTCTCAGTGATGAGTGTTGACGATTGTTATGGTCTAATATAAACCATCCATATAAATTGTGAAAAGGCTAAAAAGTAAAGTATAGGGTTTAAAATGACAGAATTCCATACTTGGTGAATCTATGACTTTCTAGGGATTACACAGGAAAACCAGCAAGGATAATCTTCTCTGACGTAATAACTCAAGAACTCGGATGAAAGGATATGCAAGAATACTCTAGAAGGTCCGGTAATACACCTGAGTCGAAGGAAGCCATGAATGTGGGTCACCATGGGTTAGTCGATGGGCCCATGGTGGGGTCGACTGCCCTACCCTGGTCCATCTAGCCCCTGCCACCACACCACCACCTTTGTTTGCTAGGTTTTCGATCTAAATCCTTGGTTTAAGTCGGTTTCATCCAATGAATGATGTCCATCCCGCGAGACTATATAACAAGACCCTGACCCCCTAGGGATCATCCTTATCAGAATAGAAGAGCTTCAATTCAAAAATTCTAGATGGGAGATCAACAGTCAACAATTCATGTCTAGATTAGTTCTAGTTTTGCTCTAGTTCTAGTGAATCTAGTTCTAGATTAGTTCTTGTTTAGAAGTAGAGGAGAGAGTGAAGGAGAAGTCTCTTGAGGAGCTGATGGCCTATTGATGCTACCTCTACGCTTCATACCCGCAGATTCAAGTTCTTCTGGAGCTTGTGTCTGAATCTACTATTGTGTTCTACATTCTAGTCAAGTAAGTTATTGTTTGCATTATTTATTGGTCTGTGACCCTATTTTGTGTACTTTAACTTGAGTATTTACGAGTTAGAGTAGAATTGTGGTGTAAGCGTGGTTCTTAGACTTAGGTTCTAATATGATGTACTCTATAGGCTGGATCGGGAGTAGCTCGTGGGTGTGACTCTTATAGACCTATTGAATCCTTTATAGTCCCCATCCCGTTTATAGAATTAATAGGACTTATTCACTTCAAGGATCGTACTCTATTTGCAATCCTTTAAGCCTATTTATCCACTTTTAAGTAATACAATAAAAGATTTCATACTAAACGGAGAATTGGAATTACTTTAGGCGGTCTTTGTCTAATGCACCTGCTTTGCACTATAGAGTAAGCTTAATCATTGTTAGCATTCTTTTCTCCTTAGTTCGATATCAAACTGAGTTATTGTTGACATTTCTTAGAGTCGCACCAAGAATAGAGATAAATCCCCATCCCTAGTAATGGCACCAGAAATGCTAGAGACATTTCTTAACATCACTACCCACTAAGTTGTCTTCCCTAGCATTATGTTAGAAATGCTGGAATAATCTACACTTGTTAGTTCTTAAAATAATTCTATAGAATGTATCTGCAAGTGCATAGATAATTTTTCTATTGTAGCATTTTACCCGGTGAAATTGCCGAGTATCGTTGATTTGTTTATGCCAAAAGGAAAACTTTCAATTTATTGTAGGAATTAAATAAAAAGGGATAGAAAATGAATATATATGGATTCAACTATAAATGTGCAAACCTATGATATACCAACCTCTCTAATGCTTTAGCAGGGGTAAGTCATGTCAAGATAAATAAATAAGATGATAAAAGCATAAGATAAATGGTATTCCAGAGATAGAAATAGAGACTCACTAATAATATAGTCAGGCAACTCGAGATTCGGCTAGAGTAAAAGACTCCTAAGTCATCACTAAATAAAAAGGAACAAACAACACCCTAAGCTACATACTCTGATTTATACCATAACCAACTCAGAAAACATCATAAGGAGCATCAACTAAGGTGGATATTAAGACGCCACCATCACCTCCGTTGCGACCGTGCTCTACCAGGCCGTTGTGCGAAGGGTGGACTACAGAGGAACCAATGCAACTATAAGAGTCACCTACACAAACTACCACATGACATGGCACATCAGGAGACATCCGTAGGTACAAATAATAGATAAGCACCACGTTTACATAATACATACCACCTAACCCACTCGAGAATTGAATTAGGCACTTTACGATCATATGAAAATAATCATCACCAAACATAACTATATCGAGTATGCAACTAGAATAAACTAAGAACTTAATAAGTAGCAATATAATAAAGTATAATAAAGTCATAATGAGATACAAGGCAAATTATCGATCTCCAGACGAACAGATCTGGAATCCCGAGCGTATCGCCCAATTCTACTTGAACCTTGCTAGCAGGCCTAGACTAATAACTTGAAGAACTAGAGCTCTAAATCTAACCTCTAGAAACCCTAGATCTATTCAACTCTTAAGCAAGATCTGACTTGATGTCTTCTGGGGGTCTGCCCCTCTATTTATAGTCTGGTGGGTGGAACGTTGACTGTAGGATCAATTCGACTTCACGTAGGGCCGAGATGAACCCTAGGAGGCGGTGGAGGAATACTCCAAAAGCCCATAGAAGGACTCCACGGGGGGTGGCCGGCCGGCTAGGGGTGGGGCCGGCCGGCCCCACATGTCAGTCTCTCGGGCCCCGCTTCGCTCTGGTGTCTTCTGGATCCTTCCTGAATATTATGGAAGATATACCACCACAGGATAATTCCGATAATTAAATCATTCCTTGCGTTTTTCTGGAATAGTCCCTTCAAAATAACAATATACCAAAACTCGTGGAATTTGTTAGTTAAAGCCCTATACTTCTAGATTTTCCCCATGCTTGATCCATTTATCATGTTGACATTAATTATATTAAATGTTGACGTTATCCACCGTCAACAAGCTCCCCCAAGCTTACCCTTTGCTATCCCTTAGCAAATCCTATCTAATATACTTGGATCAGGAGTTGCTACAATGCTATCACACCTCAAAAGGTCACATGGTTTCACACACCACCCAAATATGCACTACTCTACACTGAAGTAGGTGCAACAACATGTCAGTTCATCCACCAGAGAAAAGGTCTTACTCTTACACTGAGAGTAACCACCATAAAAAATATTCATTCCATTTCCATCTTCCATTCAATAAATGCTCCAAGTTCTTGTTATATTCTCTCAACAGTTTTCTTGGTGATGGAAGTATGAGCTATGCAAGACCTATATGAAAAAAAGAGAGAAAGAGAGGAATTAAAAATGGACAGGTGTCTGACGCACCTCTCAGAAAAATAAATAAAGAATAAGATAGCTCATACTCTCTAGTCATGTTGTTCAAAAAAGTCAAAACTCCAAAAGAGAGATTCATTTCAAGGAGCAAAGTAGACTTGACTCCAACTATTCCATCACCATCACCACCATACATCCATCAATTGCACACGCATGCACATCTTGTTTAATTGTATGACTTGGTTCTCTGTGGATCTATTGTTTGACTTTACAATATATATGAAGTAAGTAAACTAACCTTGTTAAGCCATCCCTATGAACTCCGCTATATTTACTAGTATAGAAGAGCATGACATCATTAATGCCTTAGCGAGATCCACAAATACCACATATATAAGAGACTTGAGGGTGTTATACAATTAAGCTCTGAGTTTTATTTCGAAAACATTACAAAACCCAGAATTTTGGTAGAGTGAAGAGTTTGAGACATAGTGCCAGATTCGTTTACTCTATCTTCCGATTGCTCAAGAGACCCAAGTAACAGTTAAGAAGCCCCATGGTCAAATGTAATACGGGAGAGTTCGAAAGTTAGAGTTGTTTTATCTAATTCAAAGAAGAATTTTGTTTGAAACCATGTGAACTTTTGAGGTATGAAAGCATTACAACAACTCCTGATCCAAGTTTATTAGATAGGCTTTGCTTAGGGACTAGCAAAGGGTAAGCTTGGGGAGCTTGTTGACGGTGGTTAACGCCAACATTTAATAAAATTATAATATGATAAATGGATCAACCATATGGAAAATATAGAAGTATAGGGCTTTATTTAACAAAGTCCACGAGTTTTGGTATTCTATTATTTTCCAGGGACTATTTCAGAAAAGCGTAATAAGGGAATCAAATTAGAATAAATATTAGAATAAATCTATGATAGGATATTTTCCATAATACTCAGGAAAGATCCAGAAGACACCAGAACAAAGTGGGCCCCAAGGGGATGATAGATAGGTGGGGCGGCTGGGCGCCCCCAGTGGGAAGAGTACACGGGCTTCTGAGTGCCACCACCTCTATGGAGTCATCTCGGCCCTAAATTTAGTTTGTTTGATCCAACGACTGACGTTCATCCCACCGAGCTATAAATAGAGGGCAGATCCCACCCCCAGGTTACTGGAGATCCATTCGGTCTAAGTCATTTGAGATCTAGTCATCTAGAGCCACTAACAGTTCATATAGAGTCTCTCTAGTTCATAGCATAGCTTAGTTAGATCAAGAGTAGAGGAAGTTAAGTATGTCAATCGATCTTGGATTCCCTACGTTGTCAAGAGATTGGAGTCTGGTATAGTTCTTATTCTCTTCTCTCTTATTGTGATTATCTGCAATTGTATAATATTTACGGGCAACACTATTCCTTCATTATTATGTTCTTGTTTACATTGTTCATTGTCTACTTCAATATATCTATTATCGTTAGTTTGCTATGGAGTTCATGCACATGTTCGTATAGCGCTCGTCTATTTGGTCATATGGCGGGTGGTAGGTAGTATGTAGGCGTGGTGCTTAGATACATTGCTTATCTGTGGATGCCCTCATCTATGTTGGGTCGTAGGGTAGATCGTGGACGTGACATGTCCATTGAGTCCTTTGTAGGCCTCCCCGTGTAGTGGTTTGGTAGGGAGGGATTATCAGGTTGAGGATATATTTGTATATCTGAGGTTTCTGAACTCAACTCATCATGTTCATGGTCTCATTGTGGTTGGGAACATTGGTAGTATTACTTAACAATGATTGCTAGATGTATTTGCACTAAATGATGTAGCTTTGACTGTAGCTAGAATACTTAGGAGTTATTTCTTTATTACTTGTATTGGATGACGCTTGTGTAGTGACTAGAGTGCTCGAAGAACTTTATCTTTATCATTATGATGACTGATCATTACCCTTATCATATATATATATATATATATATATATATATATATATATATCATGTGACTTACCCCTATTACAAGTGGAGTTCTTGGCTTGATTAATCCCTTCATTCATTTCATATGCAAGTTATCAATACTATAGATTATCAGTTTAACTAGACCTTCCCAGTGGTAAAATTATAAATCGACAACCTGGTAATACTCTAGGGAAAATGCTACAATGGTGTATTAATCTATCCGCTTGCAGAATCATTTGTTCTTTATAATTTCATATCATCATTATTTATTTCTGCCAAGTCAAAATAAAATAGAATATTTCATAAGTACAATTAATTATCCTAGCTCTATAATTAGGGATGACAACCTAGTTCCATGCGTAGGAGTATAAGGTAAAAGATAGTGGCTAGTAACTAAAGGCAAGTTAATTACATATCATGTATTTTATGGCATCATTCTGAGGATAGCGAGTTATCTCTATTTTTGGTACGACCTGTCAACACTTACTTATGTGAGATTGAAGCAATGCAGCCCCATAAGTAAAGATTCAAACCAATAACTAGCTTGGATTGAGCTTGTACGAGATTAGACAATGCAGCCGTACAAATGAGACATGAACCAAGGCTATACTTACAAGCAAACCGGAGGTCAATCTAGTCGATGCAGCCCTATTTGTCGAAGGTTTTGCCGAGATCTACTCTACTCCTACTCCTAAGGGTTTGGTCGGAGCCAAAAGGGTTTTGTATTGATTGATTGGATGTCCTTTACAATGGCATAGGCTCCGCTACCATAGCATAAGTCCTAGTCCAATACGACTACTAAGCGAAATAAACAAGAATAATGAAATAAAATATAACTTGGGCTCCAATCTTTCTTTCAATAGAGCCCGACGTGCACATCTTGTTGTAACCGACATATAACCTCTCCTTCCGCGATCTTTCCTTGTTCGATTACTTTAGCCGATCATCCGGGTTCGCCCAAACAACAGTTGTCTCAGTCTACCACTAGGACCCACCTATATATATCTGAACGCGCCGAAATATGGTGTCAACACAATGCTTCATTGGGAAGGACATAACTCATCCATACGGAGTGCGATTAAGGTCAATGAAGACTTGATGGAAAGATTGTTTGATAAGATTTCAAATAGATCTGGTACCATCTTAATATCACGTTGGCAAGACCTCCAAAACATCAAGACATGCCATCGTTGTTTCTGCCGAAACCTATATTGTCATCGTGGGCTTGTTATTCACCATTAGGACCCTGTCCCAAGTTGGAGCATGCCTCAGGGATATATAGAATGCACCAAGGAAACCCTTGGACGTCCTCTTCCCTAGCCTCCACCTTAGGAGGTCAGCAAGGACATCCAAGATGAGTTGGAGGCTGATTCCATGTGAAGTTCGAGTCCATCTCGGACTCCAGGACCAACCTCTAGTAAAATAGATGCCAAGGTTGCATACGAATTCCATTTTTTATGATAAATATGGATCAAAAGATAATTTTATAAGAAAACAAATTGAAGTAGTCCCATATCAAAATTTCTTTGGATCAACAAGAATCGTCGAAACAAGTTGACGTCCATAATTTGTTGAAGCGTTGTGTCGTCGTCCTTTGGACCGTTAGGCCTTGTAACGTGTTGGGATACCTTAAGTACATGAATACACATCCTTGCATGTTCCTCAGACTATATGTCCAGTAGTTGCCGCCTTTGTTAGGGTTTGAGTTTTGTCTTAGATCAATCTGTCATTGAACAATCGCCGTTATCGGTTTGTCAAACCCTACATTGGGATCTTAGTCATATATCTGTAATTGTCACTATACTTGAGTTGCGTGTTATCTTGTTTTTTCCTGTGTTTTTTGATTCTCAGTAGGGATTAGCCTTTGAGGCGAGGTCAACCGTATTGTGACACGGTTGATAACTAAAGAAGACGTAATGCTAAGGTTGCAGGGTTTGTGTCTTTATGATCTGAAGCCAGATCGGTATGTCACTTTCTAATTAAACCGAGAGTTATCTTGAACCCGACGGAAGATTGGGAAACACGTCCCCATCAACTAGTGTCCTGTGCTATGTAAAACGATTGAAACAACTATGCATCGAATTTCTATGAGAATGGGAGTTGTTCCAACTGATCTTAGGGCCAACCTTAAGCTACTTAGGGCTAAGTTTAACAAGTATGCACCATAACTAAAACATTAGACTCACCTAGGTCAAGCTACCTATTCATACCCCCTTTATTGTACAGTTAAATGAAACGCAAAGTTCTAATCTACTCTAAGTGTCTCTTAACTCCAATCGACACTTAGAACTAGATTGTCCTTAACCCTATGTCCATCCTTTGAAAACCGAAATGATATCCATCACTAGGGGCATGAAAACTATTAGTTTCCCAATTAATTATCATTGTTTTGGTATAACCGAAATTATCTATGCAGAACACACGTTAGTCATAATAATCTTGCATTATCGTTAATCATTAAAACATCTAAGAGCCTTGATTATTTTAAAGAGTTTCCAACACCAACTTGTTTTTTTGTGAGATTAAAAAAATTTCTCTCAAACAACTATCTATCTTAACTCTGTATCTTTCCACATATGAAAAAATCAACCCAGTCATGGTATGATCGGCCAATCCAGAGGTTGAAGGATGTGGGAAGAATAATGAGTATGACATAATTTCCAATGCAAATATATATAAGAAAAAAAACTGTAAACATGGTTTGAGTGATTTGGAACAAGTCTAGGATTTATGCGGCAAAATTGACTCCTTTATTTTACGGGCTAGATTTTAAAAACGGTTAGAGAAGCTCAAAATATACTCTCAACTTGCCACATGAAAAACTCATTAATTCAAATAATTGTTTTGGAACTATTGGAAATGCTCTAATATCTAATTAAACCAACGGTAATTGCAATAAGAGATATCCATAGTGTTTAAACAGAGAACAGGCGCAACAGCAATTGTATCCAAGATAGACCATAATCACATTTTAACTTTTAAAGACAGTAGTAGCCGGGCAATTGAAACTCTCACATGCAATAGGAGTAACTTCTTAAAAAATACACTATAAAATTTTCAAATGAAGGGCTAGCGGTTGAGTCTATGTATTTTGCTTTTAACAAAATTACACTACAACATACCGACATACTCCCTAATATTTGATCTATGCTCTTGGGCTCAAGTGTTGAGTGACCGCCGGCGACGAGCTGGAGTTAGACGTCCCCGTCGCCGTCGCCCGGCTTGTGGTCGAACTGCACGGCATGATAACAGAAGACCCGACAGAGGTGGTGGTATCACTGAAGTGCATGGTGGAGGCAGCGAATGGCTGCAGGTACACGGCGACCGGCATCTTGGGCGGCAGCAGCGGCATCCTGAACTTCCTCGACCGCAGCGCCTCGGCGGCCCGCTGGATCCCCGGTCGCATCTTTGGGTCCGGGTGCGCGCACCAGAGCCCGACGGCGACCACCCGCTCCATCTCCCACAGGTCGAAGGCTCCACCAAGCCGCTCGTCCACGGCGTCTAGAGCGGCACCTCGGCCGTGCATGTCCCAAGCCCACTCCACCAGCCGGAACACCTGCCCTTCCTTCCCCTCGCCCGTGCTAGGCGGCGGCGCCATCGGCCGGCGCCCGCAGGCGACCTCAAGCAACACGATGCCGAAGCTGTACACGTCGGACTCTGTGGAAGCCTTGCCAGTGATGACGCACTCCGGGTCCAGGTACCCTGGCGTGCCAGCGACAGCCGTCATGGTCTGCAGGCTCATGCCGTGGTCGATGAGCCGCGCGAGGCCGAAGTCGCCGAGCTTGGCGTTGAAGGACTCGTCCAGCATGATGTTGCTCGGCTTGATGTCGCCATGGACGACGCACTGGTCCCACTCTTGGTGGAGGTACAACACGGCGGAAGACAATCCAAGAATTATCTGGTATCTGAAAATTCAAAATTGATCGAGCTAAAAAATCATGTAAAACTTGATGCTTATTTGATTTGATTCGAGGAAAGGATGTACACATCTACGGATTGCCTAAAAAGAAAAAGGTGTAGTCAAGGCTCAAGAGTACAGAGCTTCATTATCTCTTAGGACATCATATTATCCCTGGTCTTCTCTTTACAAATAATCAGGATTTATATGATTGTGGGTCTATGTATTAAAAATAATTTTTTATGGCATTATGATTACAAAATTTATTGTTATTCATCTATTATGAAATAATTTTAATAAACATGTGCATGTCATACGTCCATGTCTACTAGTTGCCTAAAAAGAAAAAGGTGTAGTCAAGGCTCAAGAGTACAGAGCTTCATTATAAAAGGTATATATAAACATAGGGGTTTGCTAAATTTCAGGTGCCTAAATTATAATTTTCTTTCCGGCGACAGTTATTACATATATTTTATACTAAAATTACAGTTTTAGTTCGTTGTAATTTATATAAACACAGTCTGCAATTTTTTGTTTCAGAAATAAAATACCTGTTAGACGAAACTACAAACCGAACAAAATCTTATAAATGTTGGCACAAAGACAATTCAATAATTACAATTATTTCTATAGGAGGACAAGGACAAAAAGTTAATATGTTATAACACAAAGATAAATAACAAAATACAATTAACAATTAATTTATACTAGTTGGTAGTATATTAGTGTTGTCTGAAATCATCTTAAATTTCAGACACCTGAACTATAGAAAAAATGATAAACATATAATAGAAAACCCAACAATTGAATGCTCTGTTCAAAGTTCACATTACTCCTACCAAATATTGGAGGCCGCTACATACTCTGCTCTGCGGCGCATTGATACCCGTTAAGCTCGTCCAATTTGAGATAAATCAAATATCCTTTGAAATAATCTTCATATATTTAGTGTTATATGCCCTGCTTATTTGCTCGTTTGTGAAATAGGCCGCCACTGCCACCTTCTACTTCTTTTGCCTTTTTAGACTTTCTCATGAGTTAATTACTTCCTCCGTACTCGTCTCTAAAACCGTGTGTTTTGTTCGTTCCTTTTGCCTTTTTAGACCTTCTCATGAGTTAGTTACTTCCTCCGTACGTCTCTAAAACCGTGTGTTTGGTTCGGGGATGACCTAGGATGGGTTGGACCCAACCCAGTTTGATGGGTTGGGTTGAACTCATCTCTTGTTTGGTTTAAAGAATATGTTCATTCCAGTTCTTTGTTTGGGTTGCGAGGATATCTGAAAGTGGGTTGAGTCATTGATATGTGGGTCCCGTTTGTCAGCGACTATTCCTCTTCTTCCCCTCCCAGCAGAAGCCACGTGCGCCATTCCCCGACAGCAGCACCCGCGTCCTTCCTCGACAGGAGCACCCGCGCCCTCCCCGCCGGCAGCACACGCGAGCGCCCGCGCCCCGGCGGCCGTGCCCTCCCCCGACGGCATCGCCCGCGCCCTCCCTCGACGGTCGCGCCTGCCCCAGCGCGGCACACACGCACCCACGGCGAGGGGCCCCCGCCCCGGCGGCCGCGCCCTCCCCGACGGCAGCACACGCGCGAGCGCCTGCGCCCTGGCGCCCGCGCCCGCCCCCGATGGCAGCGCCCGCACCCTCCCCCGATGGCAGCGCTCGCGCCCTCCCCCGACGGCCGCGCCTGCCCCACCGCGGCACACACGACACCCGCGGCGAGGGTAGGGCCCCCCGCCCCGACGTCTGTGCTCTGCCCCGGTGAGGCGAATGCCCCCGCCCCGACAGCTGCGCCATGCCCCGGCGGCCGTGCCCAGCCCTTGTGAGTGCGCCCCGCCATCACGCCCTGCCTCGGTCCAGCGAGCGCGCCCTCGATTCCACTTTGACCCACACCATCCCCTCGATTTAGTGGTATCCAGGGAACCCGCATCTAGGGAGTATATTCCCTACTGGGTTGAACCCAGGTTCAGCATCCTCCCAACCAAACGCTAGCTCACCTGGGTCGAACCCGGGATATCCCAG
>JAJDON010000168.1:0-20495 GCA_022036555.1 Microstegium vimineum | reverse complement strand
AGGAAAAATTTTTTTCCCAAATTGTGAGACAATTGTCGAATTTGAAAAAAGCATTGTAAAAGATTGTCCCCTTATTTTTGCACAAAGTTTACAAAAAGAAATATGATACAATATTAGGGAAGGGGAATTTTAAATTTTAATGTTTTTTAAGATTTAAAATTCAACCCCTGTTTTTAGAATCTGTTTTTTTTGGAAAAGAAAAATATTGTCGCATCAGTAAATGATGTTTGGTAGGAATGACCCAGGGTCTTAGAGTTTTAAAAATTTTAGCTCTTTTTGGTAAATTTGATCGTAAATAATTTAAATGCCAAATTGAAATAAAAAGTTTGATTTTATTTTCGAAAAATTTATATTTCAAAATAAGTATTTTGATGTTAAAGGGGTTTAAATTTCATTTTTTTAATTTTGTGAAATTTTACCCCTTTGGAAACCCCTTTAAAGATTAAAAATTTTTTTATAAAATGCTAAGTTGAAATGCAGTGGGGTGACAGAATTCCAAAATGTTTTTCAAAAACAATATATGCAATTGTTCAAAACAAGTATAATGTGTTAGCTGTTACAAATTTTT
The DNA here is from genome assembly GCA_022036555.1 of Microstegium vimineum. Lineage (NCBI taxonomy): Eukaryota > Viridiplantae > Streptophyta > Magnoliopsida > Poales > Poaceae > Microstegium > Microstegium vimineum. The sequence goes on along the minus strand of JAJDON010000168.1, from coordinate 19,927 downwards.
CAGTGCATTAGAGTTTGAACACCTTGTGAAGAAATCAAGAAATGGTATTGGTGAATTGGCAAAGAAGTCTAGGTCAGAGTGGAATTAAGGTGTGAGTATGCCCAAAAATTTGAGAAGAGGGCCCGGGGTTCAGGGGCCCTTGGTGAAGGTTCCCGGAAGAGGCATGGGGCCCCCAAGGAAGCGCGAGCTTTTCCCCAGAGGATGAATTTTAGGTAAAAAGGTAACCTTTAGGTTGTGATTCTTTCCCAGAAACCCTTGTGGGTCGGGGTTTTAAGTGGAAATCCCTTCGTAAATTAAACGAAAAAAAACAATTTTTTAAAAGGGGACACCCCCTCTCGGAAAGAGGAAAATCAATGGGGGCCCCTTAACAATGCGGAAAACCCCCGGGGGTCCCCTGAGGGAGAGGGGGGAGGAAGACCGGTATCGATGAAGGAGGGGGGGAAGGGGCCCCCCCGGCCCCATCGGGACGGACGAGGGGTTTTCAAAAGGGAAGACCCGGTCACTCGATGAGGGACGAGGGGGCAAGCGAACGACCCCCCCGGCTCCCCCTCGATAAAAAGAAGGGGGGGTCGAACGATGCCCCCAACTTCGACTTGAGTGACCCCCGCTTTTGGCCCGGGGGTCGAGGGCGCCCCTCGGGAGGGGTCGAAACCCAATCTCGGAGGGTTTAAAAGTGCCCATAAAGCAGGGGGCCCCCGGTCGTGTAAAATCGAACCCCCATGGCCCCTTTTTCCCAAATGCCATGTGATGCGGACGGACGTATGGAAAAGGAAACAGGGCTCGTGCGACTTGGGAAGGAAGAGAGCGGGGTCGACCCCTCCTGGAGGGGGGTGACCCTTTTCAAAATCGGTAGGAAGCGCCCCTGGGGCCCGTGCGGGGGGGATGGGTGGGCATGAAGCGACGATTTATCCCCCCCCGAGGGGGGAGCAAAAGGGGGAAGGCCTGGAAGTATCAAATCTTGCAACATGAGGGGTCGTAATACTTTATGTTGGGTACTGGGCCCCCCTTGGTTAAAAAAGGGGGCGAGGAAGAGATGGGGGTTTGGGGGTTCGGGGGATGATCGGATTTTTTCCCCGGGCCCCTAGTTGATTAAATTTCCCCCTCCACAGATGCGCCCGGGGGTGGCCGACTTGTCCCCGCTTGTCCCCCCTTCGAGTGTTTGGGTGGAGAAAATAAAATCCCCCCCCGTGGGTGGGTTTTTCCCCAAACCCGGAAAAATTGTGAAATTGCTAGTTGAGGAGGGAGATGCGATTATAAATTTATTTGGGGTTTCCCCGGGTTTAACACATGTTGGGGCCGGTAGGGGGTTCGGTGTTGATCAATTGAACTACTTTAGATGGATTCCCCATATTTTGTTCCACGTATTGGTTTGACAGTTAGGGTTTTTTTCCAGGCCGGGGTTTTAGTTCCCTCCCCGGGCAGGTAGCAGTGTGGCGGACCCAGCAAGGATGGGCGCGGTTCGTTGCGTTTGGTGCGTCAGGAGGGGGGGTTTGAGGGCCAACTGCCGGTGTGCGAGTTTGGGCGCCGGATAGTCCCCTCGGCCCCAGTTGGGAAGGCTTTTAGGGGGCTTGACCACGTTGTGGGCAAGGGGGGGGGTTTCCCCCGAGGGGATTGGTTGCCCGTAGTGGAGGTGGGCTACCCCTCCCCTGTCCCCCCGTGACCCGCCCCATCGGGCTTGAAAAAGGCGGACTCTATTGCTTTGCGGGCGGGAAAATACATAGGAGTCCCCAGGGGACCCCGTGTGGGCGACGGCGATCGCCCCAACCACTTCAGGGAACCCGAAGGGTGGGGACTTCGGGGCGCCGGAGGGGAATAAAGGGTAGGTTTTCCCCCACTTTACCCCCCCGAGATGGCTTGAGAGAGTTCGATCCACGGGAGTGCTTATCGGAGAAACGACCCAGGCGCGTCGAGATACCAGGCCCACGAAGAAGGGGGAGGGGGTAACTTAAGGCATGAGATCCCCCCCCCCCAATCGTAGACCCGACCCCCCCGAGCCCGATTAGAGGCCCGAGAGCTTTCAGAAAGCTGAGGGGAGCGCCTGCGTTTCGGCCGAACCGCCTGGGCGGGTTGGGGGTCCTCGGGTGGAGGAGTCCGGGGGCCCGAGATTTTCCGGGGCAGCGGAGGAGGGGAAACCCCGAACGGTTTAACCCGGCCAAAGAATGTGTGCAGGCGAGCTGTGTAATCCCGGGCCCCATAAAGGCCGGGTAAGGGGCAAAACCCAGGGGTTCCCCAAACTGCGGCCGTGCGGGGGCGGAGGCGGCCTGGGGTTGAGGGGCGCCTTGGCGAAAGCAGCCCCCCCAAAACAAAAATCGGGAGGTTTGTCCACCAGAAAAGGCCCCCGGGGCCCGGGTGGGCCCGGGTTAGGAAGCTGTCGTGACCCCCCCCTCTAGTAAAATCGAGTGGTCGGCGAGCCGAGGCTCGAGGTTAGCGTAAGGTGGGCGTAGAAGGGGAAAAGCCCGATCGGTCTGGGGCCCCCGGGGCCCGATTTGGAAGAAAAAACGGGGGCTCCTGCCGTCGTTTGCCCCCCAACCCTGGTCAAGTAAAATGGCAAAACCCACCGGGCTCGGGGTTGGCTTCAAGGGTTTGGTGGGTGGACCCAAAGTGCCTTCTCATTGGGGAATCCCTTTTCCCTTCCCGAACCCCCAAAGGTGGCTCGAGGGAACCCCCGGTTGAAGGATGGCCCGCCTGGTGGACTTGAGGGCCCTTAAGGGGACTAGGCGGCGGGAAAAGGGATTGCAGTGAAGCAAAAGGGGGGGAGACCTTGGTTTACCGCCTTTGAAGAGGAGCATGCCCAATCTGACCGGGTTTCTCCGGCCGGGAAAACACCCCCCGCCCGCAAGAGTTGGCCATCCCCAATACCGTGGGAAGAAGGGGGGCCCCTTCTTAGATCCCCGGAAGGGGGGGGCAAGGCGGAGGGCCGGGGGGCTCGGATGTGGGCCCCAAGAAAAAGGGGGGCCCAAAAAGGGAACGGGGCACGGGGGCGGAAAAAGAAGAAGAAGAAAAACCCCGGGCCCGAGCAAGTGGCCCCAAGTGAGCATGAGATGAGCCCGGACTTGTGCTGTGGGACAAGAGGATCGAGGGGCCCCTGAGGGGGCTCTTCGAAAGATGTGAAAGACCCCTTCCCCTTAAAATGGGGCGGCCCCACGGAAAAGGACTGCGAAAGTTGGAAGCACTTGTCTGGTGGGGTGCGGAAAAAGCCCCGCCCTTGTGCCCCCCCAGTTGGGTGTTTTCAAAAAAGGGGGGTTTTCCGAGACCCAGACGTAATGATCTAGGGGGGACCCTCGATTCCCTCAAAAGCCCAGCGCAAGGGGGGGAGCGCGAGAAGTTTTTTCCGTTCGGGCCCGGGCCCCGCGGTTTTCCCTGATGGTCCCCCGCGATACCTTCGACGGTGACAGCCCGGGGGGCCCCCAAGGGGGGTTACCGCTTGTGGGGCCCCCATACTAAACCCCGCTCCCCAGGTGTCTGGATGGGGGGAGAGCTCCAACTTTCTCCCCGGGAAAACCCCGACCCCCGGGGTTGAGGACCTGTTGCCCGGGCGGGGGGGGGTTCGGGATCGTGGGGGGGAAGGCACTCCACGGCGATCAGCCCCGGTCTGTTTGGGCCCCCTGAATTCCCGAAAGGAAAGGAGGCCCTTCGAGGTGGGGGGGAGGACCTAACCCCTTGGAGACTGGGGACGCCAAGTTATGGCGGTTCCCGAAAACACCTAATCAAAAAATGGGGGGGGGGGGGGCCCTGGGGGCCCAAAGTGACACCTCACGGCAGATACGATGCGGGAGTGGTGGAAAAAGCAAAGCCCGTGGGTTGGTACCCGGGCCCTGGATTTTGTCGGAGGCCCCGCCCCAAGGCCCCCGTGGAATTAAGCCGGGGGAAAGACACAAAGGCCCTGCTCGACCCCCGGCTTGGGTGGGGAAGGTTTTTGCGATCGTGACCCTCGACCCAAAAAGGGCGTGCTCTGATTTTGGCGACCCCGGTTGCATGGCCCCTCGGACGGGGATGAGGGAGGCGCCCAATTTGGAAAAGGCGGGTCCAACCAGGGAAAAAACGCCCGCGCCGCTTCACAGGAGAAGGACATCGGGGGGAGGTCGCAAGCTTTTGAAGGCCGGATTCATAAGGAGGTAAAATCCCGGGGGGTTAGTATCCCCTTTTAAAGAAAAAAAAATGGGAAGGATGGATGTGTGTAGACACCCAGTTTGATAAGCTTCCCAAAGTTCCTTTTCCTTTAAAACGATCGCCAAATAGTAGATTCCATTTCGGGATGTGAAAACCCTTTGCTTCTTGGGTAATTGGCTACCCCCAAATAAAAATGGGATGATAGTGGACTCCTTCATCATCCCTTCGGCATGTTTTTTCCCCACCTGCCCTTGGTTGTGGAAGCCGGGGCCCCCTACCGCGATGCTGTCCCGTTTGGAAACAATAGGGCCGAGTGGGCCCCGTGATGCTCGTGGTCAAGTCCCAAAGTCGGAAACCCGGGCGGAGATCGAGATCCGTTTGGGTTTCCTGGGTAATGCATAAATGAACCTGGAAATGTTTTTTCGGGGGCCTCGAGGATGCTTTAGGGTACATGTTTCCCGGGGGATCGAGGCCCCTCCGAAAGGTAACCCCCATGGGAGGGCCCCATGGGTAAGAGCGTGCAAAGGGTTTGGTCCTCGCCGCCCGTTTTATCCGAGGTCGAAGAAAGCCTACCCCCTTTGTCTGAAGAAACGGAAACCCTTGGTGGACCGCCCAAGCCCAGGAACGCTTTGTGCTCAGGCCTTGCTCACCCCGCCCCGGGGGTTTTGGTCCCCCCAGGGGGCCCAGCCCCTCTTGCTTATGTCGCGCAAAAACCGGAAACAGGCGGTCTTTGGAGAGGGGGGGAAGGCAGCCGCGGTTAGAGGCCCGTTACTTTTGGGAGGTCTTTTGAGACCCCGAGAGGTATCCCCCCAACCAGAAGTAGTCGGGTCGTCCTCACCCGGGGAAACTCAAAAACTATTTTGGGGGATCGGTATGTGGCTTTATCTTTCCCCCGGAGAGATAATCCGAAGGGAGGCTCGGGAAAGGGTCGCCAAATGGTCCCTCGAGTCATGGGGGGCCCTTCCCACGCCCCCTTTGGAAAGGCCCTAAGTTAGGTCGGCGTTTTGTTGCAGAAGGACCGACCCCCAACTACCCAGGCGGTGAGCGAGTTGGCTGTATTCCCGGGGTGTTGATGAAACGGAGAGGCGGGATGTTTTTATTCCTAGGGGTCTATGCGCTAGTCATCGCCTCCATTTCCCCGTCCAACAACGTCGGAGTAGAGGCCTCGTAACGGTGCGCAAGCACGAGTCGGGGTTCGACCCCTCGAGTGGGGGGACTTCAGTGGTGATCGACCAAGTGATGAAAGATAGCTGCATAAATCTAAGTGGAAGCCTCGAAGGAGGTCGAAGGCTCGGGGGACAATTTTAAATGGCCTCGAGCTCAACCACGTAGCCGTCGGTTACAACGAAGTGCGACGAGCTGGCCAAAATGTGTTACTCAAGGGACGGTCCTCCGAATCTTCTGAGGGATTGCAACACATCGTGCCCTGGACTTGGGCTCGCCTCGAGAAGGGGTCGACCACCCCTCGACGACCCCCCTCGAGGGGGAGAGGTCATGGAGATCGACGGGGCCGCGTGGCGCCAACCCCTCCGAGGGATTGGCACGCGCCTTACCTCGAGTACTGACGGAGGCGAATCCGGAAGACCGCACGGAACCCGTGAGTGTCGAGTCCCAAAACTACGTCTATACGAGGATGACGCGAATATATGAGTAGCCTTTGGGTTGTACTTAAAACGCTGCGCACCTGAGGAGGGGAGGGCATTACTGAAGGACCTACACTCAGGGGTTGTGGCACAGCGGGTTGCTGAGAACACTGGTAGGAAGTGCTTTCGACAGGGCTTCTATGGTCGACGGCTGTCAACGAGCCACAAAACTGTTCGATCCTGCAGGGATACAATTCTACGCCGGCAGACCCACCTACCCGCCCAAGCTCTTAGATGATACCCATAACTTGGCGTTCGTAGTATGGGGGTCGACATGGTCGGCCTGAAAGAACCAAGGGTGGGCACATCCTTCTGTGGCTATCGACAAGTTCTCGAAGTGGATGAGGCTCGACCATCGCAATATCCAGTCTCGGCAAGCGTGCTATTATTCACCGACATCATCCACGCTTCAGGGTCCACGTCATTATCACGACAACGGCACGCAGTTTACGGCCAAAAGTTCTGGACTTCTGTGACACACTACATCAGGGTGAATTGGTCCGCAGTTGCCACCTCGAACTAACGGTCAGGTCAAGCGTGCCACGGTATGGTTTTGCAGGGCTCAAGCAAGGATTTCGACCGGCATGAACAGACATGGAGGGAGATGGGTCGACGAGCTGCCGCTGTGCTATGGAGTCTCGAACGAACGAGTCAAACACGGGGTTCTCCCGTTCTTCTTGGTTATGGGTCAGAGGCGTCCTCCCACTGACCTCGAGTACGGGTCCCTCGACTAAAAGCCTATAGCGAGTAAGCAACATGGTAGCGAGAGGACTCCTCGACCAGCTCGAGGAAGCCGTGACAGGCCTCTTCAAGTCGGCACGGTACCAACAGACGTGCGGCGCTACACGACAAAAACGTGCGCAAAAGGGACTCAACGTCGGCGACCTCGTTCTGCGTCGTCGACAAAGCACAAGGGGCGTCACAAGTTGACACCACTTGGGAGGGACCTTATGTGGCAGAGGTGTGAAGCCGACACTTACAAACTAAAGACGAGAAGGGCGAGATTTCACCAACGCGTGGAACATCGAAAGTACGTCGCTTCTATCCCGAGGCCCAGGGCTTGTACATTTTCGCATTTATGTACAAACTCTCGAATGTATAAATGTTCTCGAAACACATTTCACGTTCGTTCGTAGCTCGAAGGTAGCCTCGATCACCGGACAAAGTCGAGCTCCCCGGGGGTGACATGAGGGCACTCTAAGTCCGAAAGTATGCTTTTTTGAAAATACTCCTTCGATTTGCTGAGTAGCTTAAAAACTAAGTAAAGGTGTCGAATCCTAAGGGTCGAGGGTGTGTGAGCAGGGACCTAGCAGGGTACGGTATCCCCTCGCACCCTTCAGGGATAGAGCGTGATCGAATACTAAGTTCATAGCATCGATTAGGAAAGAAAAGCAGAGAGATCGAGAAATAGAAATAACGAGGAACCCTTTAGCACTAAGGTAACTAATTTGCTCAGCAAAGTCGAGCCTCTCGGGGCTAACAGGGGGGACCCCTTAAGTCCGAAAAAATCGAACGTTTTTCGAAATCGACTCTCCTCTCGTTCTTTCCTCGAGTACGCTTATAACTAAGCAAAGGCGCTCGAACTCCTAAGGGGAGAGGGTGTGTGAGCCAGGGACCACTACGCCCAGGGTACGGTACCCCGCTCGCCCCCCTTAAGGGTACGAGGTGGTCAACGCTTAGTTCACAGGGTCGACTAGGCAAAGAAAAGCGGGGAAAGCTCGAAAAACAAAATTAATATGTGCATATCGATCAAAATGCATTATAACAAAAAGCCTGGGGGGTGGCTTTGTATAGTACAAAGGCCTAACTATTACTGGCCCTTTTGTCAGATAGGTCGAGGCCGAGGACTACCGTCGACCCATCAAGGGTTGCTCGTCCACGAGGGGATATTCGGGTCGAAGAGTCTCGCCAGCGGCCCCTGGCCCCTCTGGTGATCATAATCCTGGCATTGTGTGTTCTCTTCCTCGGTAGTTCGGGTCGGTGGGAACCGTCGACAACGAGGTTGGGGGTCCAGTGTAGGTGGTTGAGCCCGCGAGGGCCGCTTCAGCACATGAAGGGCGGTCGGACATTTCCGTCACCCCGCGTCATGGAGAAAGAAGCGGCGAAGCAGGGAGCCCCCGAGCATCCCTCCCCCCGGCTCCGGCTAAAGAGAGGTCGTTGAGAAGGTTTTGATGGCGGCCGCAAGCGTCGCGTTGAGGTTCGCCTCAGTGCGAGGAGGCCTGAAGATTGCCCAGGTCCTTGGGGGTGGGGCGTTCCCCTTTCGGGCTTGCAAAACAAGCAAGCAACAGTAAACCAAAAAAGTAAAAAAAGGGCGAGGCAGGACAGATTGTAAACCTCGAAGCATACCTTTTCCCTGCAGCCCAAGTGGAGTAGGCTGTCGGTTCTCGGGGTTGGGGCGGAGGCGACAGGTCGAGGATTTGACCCTTTGACTTGGCCTCGAGGCCTCGAGGTTTCCCTGCGTCATGAGGGCCCCTCTGGTTCATCGCCACCCCAAGGAGGTCGTGGGGTCGACTTCTCTCGAGGTGGCCAGAGTGTCGCGCTCGCGGGACGGGGTCGAGGTCTCCCGGAGCTCGGATGTCTTCGTCACCGGGCAGCTCTTCCTTCAGCAAGCAGCTCTCCTCGCCTTGCACTGGGCCTCGAGGGAGCATCCGCTCCAGCCGACGGTGATGGTCGATGAACGATGAGTCGAGTTCCCTGCGCCGACGACAAGGCCGCCAGGTTCTTCTGGATGGCTGTAGCGGCCTTCGCATGGGCGACTTCGACTCGGACTTCTGGACAGCCGCCGTCTAGCTTTCGCACGGGCGACCTCATCCCTCGCCTATCTAGCGAGGGTGGAGGGTCGAGAGTTATCCTGTACCGGAGAATGTATGGGACTTCTCGTAAGACCTCACCGCAGCGACTGACGAAGATAAAAACGAAGATGTCAATAAACGGCAACCAGACAATTCAAGTACAATCTAAGGTAGAAGAGAACCTACCTCCATTCCTCGCGTATGTTGCGGCGGCGACCTCGCAGCGCGACGTACGAGCGCTCAAACAAGGCCGATATCCTCGAGTGTTCGACGTCGGAGCTCGGCTGGTGTCGAGCGTGAGGAAGAGCCGTCGGGGTTCGAGGGTCACAATCGAGGACTCTGGCAGGCCACGCTGCGGGCGGTGATCCTCTCCGACCGTCGTGACGTCATCGCGAGGTCCCCCCTCTCGATAAGCGGAAAGGGGCGAGGCTTCTCCGCTGCCCTCTCCGTCCCTGGGCCCCCTCGCGAGGACGTCGACGGCCCCGCCAAGCCGTCGCCATGGGTAGAAGAGATATGGCAGTAGAGCGGCCTGCGCGATGAAGGACTCGAAAAAATTAACACCAGCAAGGTGAACCCATGCATTCAGTGAGTCGAAATGTGATTACCTGAGACAGCGGCCCCAACTCGAGGGGAGGCTGAGCCACTCGGCTCGCCGAGGAGCGCGGTGATGGCATTTCGCCGGGTCCACAGCTCGGCCCCATCTCGTCCACTGGGCGGGGGTGGACTCCATCAACATCCGCCCTGCGCCGGCGCGGGCGTTCCTCGGCTGCGCTGACGGACCCCCCCTCGAGCGGTGTCGTGAGGGGCCTCGGGGCGCGGCGGCAGTCGTACCTCGCGTCGAGCTGGAGTCGAGCCTCCAGCGCAGCTAGGCCCGGGCCAACGCCGGCGTTGGGTGAGCGGAGCTCCCCTGTTCATGGGGCCTGGGGCCCGACACTTCAGTCTCGGCCGGACCGCGTCGGCGGAAGCTCCGCGCCCCTGGGGCGTAGGTGCGACTTCTTCTGACGGCCGCGCGGGCGCCACGACCGTCGCTTCGGCGGCCACCACCACGGCGGGTTCCCTCTCCGTCGTCGGAGCAGATGCGAGGCCCCTAGCCTTCCCCGCGCATCGCCTCCTGGGCTTGGTGCCCATGCGCTCGGGGTAACGTCGAAGGGGGGGGGCGGCCGGACCGACCTCGGCGGCTGCTTGGACCGCAGCCCCGTCTTCAGTTTTTGGCGGGGGCGAGGGGCGCGGCTCCTGCGGGCGCTTCGACCTAAATAAGAAGACGGGTCATTATCGACAAAAAGAAATACAGACAAACGTTTATGAAAGCGACTTGCCCCTCGGAACCGATGCTTCGGCCCGGTGACCGTAGGGTGGTCGAGCTCTGGAGCAACACTGCCGGGGAGCGGGGTTGTGGCGGCTTCGGCACTTTACCGGGAGGGGCCCGGCGGCGCCACTGTCGTCCCTTGCGGCCCCACTGCGCGACGGGCCCAGCTCCTTTGCGCTCGACGCGGCAGGCTTCGGGGGCTCGCTCGATCAAACCCTTCGACGGCGGCGCCACGTTGTCCTTGCGGTCCCACCTGCGCGGCGGGCCGGCACCCGTGCGCTCGACGCGGCGCGCGTCGGGGGCTCGTCGGTCGACCCCCCGACGAGGACGCGAGTCTGCGCCCGCGTTGCCACGGCACGATTCCTGAGAAGCAGGGGCGCTCGCCATGGCCAGCTTCGAGGAAGGGGCGACCTCGAGGTCGACCCCTCCCCTCCACCAGTTGCAAGGGCCCGCTGCTCGGGCGCGTTCCTCTCCCCCAAATCGTTCCAGTTGTCACTCTCTTCTCGTCTCCTCGTCTCCTCTTCGAGGGCGACAAACTCCTCTCGAGGCCCTCCGCTCTGGCGGGCCGGTGATTCTCAGCTCCCTCTCCGGGCCTCTTGGACGTTTCACCTTGGCTTTGTCCTTGTCGGCTTTGCTTCCCCGCGCGGAGGCGATATTGCCTCCTTCGTGGCCCGGCCTCCGTCACGGCGGAGGCGAGGGTTTGTAGGACACATTCCCCTGCGGAACGCAAGGCAGTTAGACCCGGGCGGAGAGGAGGGAAAGGGCGAGAGCGAGGACTTAACGGAGGAAAGGACTTACCAGCTCAAAGAAACCTGTCGGTTCATGGGGATCTTGCGATGTTCTTGGGGTCGAACGACCCGCGAAGAAACGACGGACGCTGCTGGCACCTGTCGGGGCAGTTCTTCTCGCGAGGCGACAGCCCGAGAGATCGACCCCGGACCCATCTTGTCGATGCGGAGGGGTCGAGCCATCAGTGGCACGACCGCGACGGTGGAACCCCGACGCGACGATCTCGCGGTAACCCCGCTCCTTCAGACGCTTGAGCACGTCAGTAAGCCATCGGGCGGTTTTGCTTGTGTCGGGACGCCGTACCCCATCGGTCGGGCTCGGCGTCGAGTGTCCTCCGGTGTACGGGGGAGCAGATCGTCGTCGTTCTCAGGTAGAACCACCGGAGTGCCATCGGAGTGGCTCGAGGAGGCTTCGCGAAAGCCAAACTTCGTCCGCTTGACGGAGATGCTGCAGCACCGGCCTGACCTCCGGCGGGGTACAGCGGTGACGAGGGGGGGAAGATGCTGGCTTGAAGATATGGAGCCACAGCTCTAGTGGGCTCGATCCAGGTAGCCTTGCACACGCGGCGAAGATCGCCGCCTGGCTGACGCCGTTGGGGGTGAGGTGCTAGAGCTCCATGCGTTTTGGTAGAGGAGCGCTCGCAGAAAGCAGCTGGGTGGGGCCCCAGTCCCGCCGGTGGAAGATCTCGAACGAACCACGTACCCTCGGGGGTTGGCTCGGCGTGGTCCCGCGGCGGAACATCATTCGGCCTCTCCGCCGTGGGTAACGGCCCGGGGAAGACATCTCACAACCGTAGATGCGAGTGAAGATCGAGGAGGCGGGCCAGTCATCGGCGCCGACGAGCGCGAAATTGGCATAGGGACGGTGGTTTGCTGGACTTAGAGGGGAGGTACGTTCCTATCTTTCTCTTTCTCTCTCTCACTCGAGTTCTGGCTCGCGGGATGCTAAGGCAGAGGGGAGAGAAGAAGGCAAGGAAGACGAAGGCAAAGGGGGCAGGGAAGGCAAGTGCGCGGAAAGAGCACGACTCACACTTCGCTACTTATACGCGGGAGGCCAAGGAGGATCCCGGGAAAAGGCAAGGGAATCTCGCATTTATTTGCCTGTATCCCTCCCCGTATTCCTCCCGGATAAGGGTCCCATCCCATATCGGGCTCCGCGCGCACTCGCCCTGCAACCGCACTGTGACCGAACGGACATCGCCTAAAAAGGCGCGCGGCGGGAACGTCGTTTCGAGGGTAAGGAATCTTGAGGCAGCAAGAGATGGCCTCGAAAGAGGGTTGACAGTACCCCCGAGTACGAGGCCAAGAAGACTGGGTTAGGACCTCGATCACCCCCAAATCTCGAGGGGACAAAGGCCATTTACGAAGGGTCGATAGCCCCCCGAGTACCGAGGCCTGATGGGGCCTCGGGTCGCAATACAGTTCATTCCATGGCCTCGAAGGGGTAAAGGTGGCCGTCGGGGGTTCGACAGCCTCCTCGAGGGTCGGCAAGGTATGTCCCAAGTTCAATACAACAACACCCGCTTCTCCCTCGGCGGTCACAAGGTCGGACTCCCCTTGAGGATAGGTCGGATGACGAACATCGTCAAATTTGAGGGAGCGAAGGTGGCCTTACATAGGGTTCGACAGCGCCCTGGGTACTGAGGTCAGGAAGGACCCATGGTTAACGGATCGATCCACCCAAATTTGAGGGAGCGAAGGATGGCTCCACGAATGGAGTTCGACAGCGCTTCGAGTACGAGTCAGGGATGTCCGGTAGCTCGAGAACGAACTCTCGAGGCTCTGGGACATATCGAGGCATACCTAGGAAACTAAGGATCCTACGCTAGGAGGATCGAGCACAATCCTAAACGAATGGGGTTGGACTTGGTGATCACATGGTGTGCTTAGTAAGCCGCGGCTTGCTTAACAATGAGAACGCCTGGGCACTAGTAACCCTATCGAACGGGTACGAGTTTCCTTGGATTTTTAACCCACAGGCACCATTTTAATGGATCATGCCGAGAACAGCTCGCAAGGACTTCGGGTCGTCCCAACGAGGTAGCACGATGCTCTTCACCCCCAATTGAACGAAAGGATTGTGGGAAGGACGCTATGAGGTAGTGAAGGCTAGCATTCGAGGGTCGAGGGCGACTACGCACGGTACCCTCGCGAAAGAGGGTCGAAAAACTGTAACCTGGCAGACAGAGATGAGCTCTCGGGGGGGCGCTCTGACCCCAGTGGTGCTCGAGGGGGGAAAGGGGGCCCCCGGGAGGGTTCGCAGGTCGAAATTTCTTTTCGGGGAAAGGGAAGGGAAACGCCCGTCGAAGGGTGAGTCTGGTTTTTTAAAAGACCCCTATAAATTTTTTTACCCCCAGAGGAGTTCTAAATACTTTTTGGGGTGGGGGGGGTAGGGGGTGCGTGAGCCCCCCGGGAAAAGGATTTAAAAACCCTAAAACAAGGAAAAAACCCTGGGCAATCTTACTCCCTGGAAAAACGGTATTAAAACCCCCAAGAGGGTTCTAAATACCCCTCGGGGGCCCGGGGGTACTGTGGGTCAAAGGTAAGGGGTCCCCAAAACCTTCGAAAAATTAACACTAAAATAGAAATTTTTTAAAGGAAGGACAGCCACTACTCGGAAAGACGGGCATAAAACGAGGGCCCTCTACACCAATGCGGAAAAAAGCCACGGGCGGCTCCATCGAGACGGACGAGGGGGGAGCGAAGACCCCCGTCACCTCGATGACGGACGAGGGGGCGATGCGAAGGACCCCGGCTCACCTCGACGACGGACGAGGGGTCGAGCGAACGACCCCCGGCTCACCTCGATGACGGACCGAGGGGGGAGCGAACGACCGGTCCACCTCGACAAACGAAGAACGGACGAGGGGTCAAAGATCGACCCCCCACCTCTCCCTCGCCCCTTCCGACCCGTCGATGCCTCGACCTCTACCTGGCAGGGGTCGAGGGACGCCCCTCGGAGAGGGGCTGATTAACCCCAATCCTCCGGCATGGGTTAAAGTGAACCCACCTAAAGACATGGGCGCCCGCGTCCGCTGTCAAATCGCAACTCCCCGTCTGGGTCCCTGATTCCTATCAACTGTGCGCCACTGTCGCACTACGCGAGTACGGACTCCAACAGTACCCTCGAAAAGTGAATAGTGCGACCCTCGACGACGATTTCGGGAACGCGACAGAGCCACGCAGGGCTCGACCCCCTCCTCGACTGGGGGGCTTGACCCCCCTCTCTTCAACAACTCCGGTAAGAAGCCGTCCATCGCCCGTCCCGCTTCGGCCGTGGGATCGTGCGCCTGCGGACACTGCACTGCGACGACTTCTACTGCCGCCACGACGGGGATGCCAGAAGGACGGGAAGGCCATGCACACAGTACTCAACATCTCTCTGCCAACACTGAGCGCGGATACGCTACCATACTGCTACTGTTAGGACCCTGTACCCTCGAGCCTCCCTTGGTCTATAAAAGGGGATGCGAGGTAGAGTATAGGGGGACTTTAGGGACTCTCGAGGGGGGACGATGGACTTTCGTTCCAGGGACCTAGTTCAAACTTGACAATTAACTCCAACACCCGCAATGATCGACCCTGGGTGGCGACTCGTGTAACCAGCTTGTACCCCCTGTTCGGCACGTTTGGGTGGAGATAATACAAGTCATCCCCCCCGCTAGAGTAGGGCCTTCTTTGCCGAACAGGATAACTTGTGTCCATTAGTCACATCTGAGAGGGGAGCACGCGATATACAAATTTACTCATTGGTGGTCTTGACCTCGGGTCATAACACCCACAAACCCCTTTTTCTTGATTTTCTATAAAAAAGTTAAATCAATAGGTCATTAGTAACACAAACACTAGTTTTCATTTAGTAACCTTTATATTTTGGATGGCAAATAGGCTACAAAAAAGAGAAACCTCATAACATGGATTAAATCTATCAAAGCCTATGCACACCCTTTTAGTGGAAAAGAAATGTGAATGTGATGGTTGGTCAATTAAGTCCCAAAGGGTAGGTTTAAGCATATTATGGTGAGTGACTATCATAGATAAATCAACTCAAATAACTAGAGAGAGAAAACATCACTAGTTTTAGATTGAGCTTCCCATGATAGCCACTCCATTTGAGAAAACATTTAATTGCTAGGAGATAAAAATATCACTTGAGAGAAACATTGTCTACAATTAGTATAGGTAAAGTCCCCTTTTTATAAAGTTCTTAAGTTTTGATTTCTTAATAGCCTTTTTCAATTAAGAATTGGATTTCATCTTGTCTAGGTATGGCAAAAAAGGAAAATAAATTGAAATATAAAGGGAAAATATTAAAAATTAGAGCTATAGATGGATAATATGAGAATGATATTTTCCCAATTACTATGAAAGAATTATCAAGTGAGATTTTCTTGAATTGTGAGTGATAAGTGTCTCTACTTTATTTAGTTGTTTTTTTTTATTTTGGGCCCTTCTTGAAATTCATTTGTATTTTAATGTGCCCCAAGTATTTGAACCTCAAAAATAAAGTATGCTTTATCATTTGAAATTTTGGTTTAAAGTCAAAAGGAAAAATTCAAGTATTATGTTATTGGTGTGGATGATCAATTAATTTAATATTTCTTTCCTCCCAGAATAATATATATAACCTCAAGTGTTTTTTTCCCCTAAGTGGTACTGTTGAAAAAAGGTCAGTTTGGGAAAACCCCTCGGGCTATTACCCAAGCTCGGTATTGGAGGGTCCCGTGTTTGAAATCAATGAAAAGGACGATAACTAAAACAAATGAAGGGAAGCGATGCCCCCGGAGTCAAAGGTAGATTTGAAGGGATAATAGAGAGAGTAACGAGGCAAACAGGATGCCCCCGGATTCCCAAAGTCAGAGGTACTCCCCGGGGAACTAGCAAGGATTTGCGGAGTCAAGGTGATGCAGCGTCAAAAGCTTGAAGAACTTTTAAAAAACTATAGTAATGCAGAAAAAGGGAAATTGCGATAAAAAGGGTTTGAATAAGATAAAATTGGTTTTTTTTTTGGTTTGGGATTTATTGTCCATCCCCTCGGGCAATTTTATATCCCGCATGGAGAGTTGTAAAAAGCAGAACCCCCTTCCCAAAAACAAACTTATTTTAAAAGGAAAAATGACTGGCAGGAGGGTAAAATATTTATTTCCTAAAAAAAATCCCTATTTTAAAGGAAAAAAAAGACCATGCAAGAGTCGGAAAAAATACTATAATATACTGGTAAAAACACCAGTTTCTTATACCCCTTTGATGGAAATTTCCTCGGCTACCCTTAACCCGCCCCTTTTCTTTGGATTGAAATCCTCCGCTGCCCCCAAGTGTAAGTCCCCCCATAGATCGGAATACTTTCCGATCAGCAATCGGCAAATCTCTTGTGGCAATCGGAATGAGCCTTATCGGGAATCGGCAAATTTCCATGGCAATGGCAACAAGCCCCTTTTCGGCAATCGGTAACGAGCCCCTTTTCGGCAAACGGCAACCCCCTCCCTC
Source organism: Microstegium vimineum (assembly GCA_022036555.1). Classification (NCBI taxonomy): domain Eukaryota; kingdom Viridiplantae; phylum Streptophyta; class Magnoliopsida; order Poales; family Poaceae; genus Microstegium; species Microstegium vimineum. Next base: position 3,801 of record JAJDON010000168.1, on the reverse strand, counting down.
GGCAATCGGCAAACCATCGGCAATGATTTTATCGGCAATCGTTTCAGCAAGATTGCTTATTCTTGTGTTCTTCTTTGAAAGTGTTTCTTGGTCATCAGCCTTGTTGGAACACATAGAGGCATTGTGTCCAAGTTGGAGCACTTAACATGAGCCATCTTTTTTTCTCTTGGATCTTACTCATGTCCTTCTCTTCTTTCTTCATAGTGCAATCTCTCACATGGTGACCTCTTTCTTGCACTTGAAGCAAGTGATGAAACTTCTTTGGTTTCTGAGGTTCTTGCTTTGGTTGGAGACCTTCTTCTTGAGATTTACTTGAGCAGGGGCAGAAGTGGTAGCCTTCCCTTTTCTATGGGGAGTGGCATGCCGCCCTTCACAGCGGCACTACGCCCTTAGGTAGCTGTGCTGCTCGGGGCTGCTGTTGTGCCACTATCTGTGCTAGGCTGATCTATACCAACTTCGCCTTGCTCTCAAGTTGTGCACATTCAAACCCATTGTTGGACTTGTGATTTAGTTGATGGGATTTGGTGCATGAATTGGTTGTATCCTTTGCAATGAATCAAGTCCCTTCTTAACCTCTCAACCTCTTCCTTGAGTTGTTCATTTTCTTTTGTGATAGAGTCATCATAGCTTTCTACAAATACATGCTCAATGGAAGATTAGCTTGCTTGAGAGAAACAATTGTTAGCACATGATAAAATAGATTGAACTTGTGTACTTGTGCATTTGTGGGTGTGAGGTTGATATGATTTTACGATGTTATCATAGCCTCCATGAGAATATCTAGCATGAGATGAGATTCTATAAGTCTCTCATGAGAGCACAAGAGCCCATCATGGCTTTTTTGCAAGTTCTCATTCTTGTAGTAAGCCTTTCCAATTTCTCCTTGAGCTATAATTTCATCTTCTAATTGAGCAACACAAGATAGAGAGTTAATAGTATGAGTTTGCTCAATGATAAGTTTTTCATACTTTCGACCAAACTAGCATGAGAGCACCTAAGCTTTTCATGATTTTTGGTCAACTTCTCAAGCATTTGATCTTTTCAATGCAGAAGTCATCTTGCTTGTGAAGTGTTTCTTCTTTCATTTATTTTCTCCATGAGCTTCATCACCATCAATTGTCTTTCTTGCTTAGCGAGCAAGGTGTTGAGTGATCTCATCATCATCACTTCCATCTTCACTCTCACTATCACTCTCACTCTCACTTGTCACATTCTTCTTTTTCTTTGCATAAGACTCACATGAGAAGTGACATAGAGAGTTGAGCTTCTTAGTGAGGTGGATTCATCATTTGGCTTCCACCGATCATGAGCTTCTTCTTCCTTCATATGTTGTCTCACAAGAACTAGAAGAAGTAGAAATACCACATGTAAGAGCAATGTCCTCACCAACAATTTTATTATCTTCATTAAGTTTTATGTCAGTGAGAAGGTGGATGTGGCATGATCACTTAGACTTTGAGAGAATCACTTGAGGCTCTACATGTGTTGGTGAAGTTGAGCACTCCTCAAGTGATTTCTCCAGTGAGAGCAACTTCTCATCACATTTAGACTTGTCATATCTTTCTTTGAGAGTAGTCCAAATGAGATGAGCATCCTCTAGTGGTTCACCATCTCCAAATATGATAGCATCAAGTACATCTTCACTCAAAGCACTAAATAAGACATTTAGTAGCTTGAGCATTGTATTGTAAAGATTTCACTTCCTCTCTAGATAGATAGTCCAAATCATCACTAGGAGGTGAAATGCTCACATCTACAATCTGCTCTATATGAGGGACCATGGTCCTAAAAAATCAAGTTACTGAGCAGACAAGATGCATAATTTGAGCCATTAAAAGTAGAAGTTCTAGAGATACCTCCCCATTGTCGACATCGTTCTCTCAAGGCGGTTTAAGCCCGAAATAGAGAGCCAAGCTCGATACCAATTGAAAGGACCCTTTATGTCACCCAGCAGGACTAGAGGGTGGGGGTGAATAGGCTGTTTAAAATAAACTTGCAAACTTTCTGTCAGCACAGGTCCGGCACTACGGCCTTGGGTCCGGTGCCCGACACTACTGCTCTAAAGCCCGACAGTGCTGGCCTCTAGGACAGAACTGAGCACAATTCAAAATGTATAATGGAATGGAAATTGTGCTTCAATGAAAACCTTCCTAGAGGTGTAGGGAACCTCTAGCACACACTTGAAAGTGGTTAGCAACACACCACCAAGTAGATCGGAACCAAACCCTAGAAATCACCTTGAGGACAAATGTAAGTAAGGAAAACAACAACAAACACAAGTGACACAAGATTTATCCCGTGGTTCAGCATCGCCACCAAGGCTGGCCTAAGTCCACGTTGTTGAGGTTCGCCACACAAGGCTTAGACTCGCCACACAAGGCTTGCCTTTCCCTCGTTCTCAAATCAAGAGTGAAACTCTTGAAGTGAGGGGTGATTTACTAGCTGCAATGAATGGTTACAAACCTCCCGGGGCTGCCACACAAGTTGACAAGCTAAAAGGTCAAGATGCCCAAGAGGGGGGGTGAATTGGGCTTGTCTAAATTTCTAAAGCAAATATAAAAGCTATTCAATGCCAATCACCCCTAGTGCCTACCATCCGTTGTGTCCTAGCTAGAAAGCGAGGTAGCAGTTCAAAGGAATTAAAACAACTAAGCAATTCTAGTGGAAATGTAAAAAACTGACGGAAAGAAATGCGGAAATGTAAAGAGCTAGGGAAAAGAGAATCTCATTGACGCATGCGATTTTTTCCCGAGGTATCGAAGGTGTCGACACCCCCCTAGTCCTCGTTGGAGCACCTCGCAGGTATCGCTCCCCTCTACCCGCGCAAAGGATAGAGTGCTCTCTACGAGCTGATTCTTCGCCACTCCGGCTCGGTGAATGCCCACAACCGATCACAAGAGCTTGGAGAAGAGCCGCCAACAATCTCCCGGCGGTCACTTCCTCGAACACCACCAAACCGTCTAGGTGCTGTCGAACACCAAGAGTAACAAGCACAAGACCTTCACTTGACCACTCAAGGCTAGGAAGGTGGATGGATGCACACAAGTCACTCCTAATCACTCTAGAAGGGAAGAACAAGATGAACTCTCTCTAATCTCTCCCTCACTAGCCTCTTGGCTCTCCAAAGATTTTCTCAAGGTGTCACCAGCTAAAACAATGGCCAAGAGTCCTCTAAGGATTAAGGGGGCAACTATAATAGTCCCACCTCCAAAACTAGCCGTTTTTTACTTTTTCTTCTCTCTGCGTAGCCACGGACTAGTCCGGAGCTCACACCACCGGACCATGCACACTGGTCCGGAGCTCACTCTGATTTCAAACTCAGGCACCGTCGGACTACTCTGCTTGGTCCAACGCACTGGTCCGACGCTCTGGTCGGAGCTCGGTGCTCTCTGAGTGAAAACCTTTCTCTCTTTTACACACCACCGGACCACTCTCCTTGGTCCGGTGCCTGGTCGACGCTCTGGTCCGGAGCCAGGGTGCTCTCTGCATAGACCCAAACTCCTGTCTTGAGGGTCGGACTAGCCGTCGGACTAGTCGGAGCCTTCTGTCTTCTGAACCAAGCCACCGGACCACTCTCCTATGGTCCGGTGCTTTCCAGACAGGTGGTCCGGAGTCTCGGGCTGAGAATCTGCCTAAGTCAGGGACGTCGGACCACTCTCCTATGGTCCGATGCCCACAAAGCAGAGTGGTCGGAGCCTCTTTCTCCTCTTTTCAACTGTTTTCGCTGAGGTTTCTTAAGGGATTTTGCTCCTTACCCTTTCTAGGGTTTACCAAGGGTGAAGCAAGGTCTCTTTTTTTAAA
>JAJDON010000167.1:0-20571 GCA_022036555.1 Microstegium vimineum | reverse complement strand
GACCACATGGAAAAAGGGAAATCCCAAAAGACAGATGCACAAGGGTTTTTGTTTTTTTACGCCCCCTTTTTAGTTTGTTTTGTCCCTTCCCCAAAATTATGACTTCTTGCCCTTTTTTCACGTGATTGTCTTTTTATGGCCCCACTTTTGGGTTTCATTTTTGGGTAGATGTCCAAGCTTTTAGCTCTTAGCTAGCTACATGCCTAACTTTTGTAAAAGTTGGGCACTTATTTTTGGAAGTAGTTCACCCCCCCCAAAGTGATTTTCCATGTTGTTCCAATAAGCTAAAATTTGGAAAATTATAATAGGGGACTGTTGCTGGGGGTCCAGGATATTTTACAAAAATTTTTTTCGAGGGATATTGAATTTTTCCCTCTACTCACGTCCCCCCTTTTTCTTTTCTTTTTTCTGTTTGCTTTGGAGGGAAATTTAAATTTTAAGTAAAAAACATCCCCCTTTTTTTCACGAAAAAATGAAGAGACATTCTTTTTGTGTCCTCGACTGTTTGTATTTTTTTAGTTGTCCCTTTTTTTGTTCTTTCCCAACCCATTTTCTCGTTTCCAAAATTTTTTTCCCGTATATATGTCAGACACTCAACCCTTTTTTGGTTGTTTCACTTCAATATTTCCATCTTTTTTTATATAAACAAATTGTAAATCCCAAAAATTGAAGCATAAGTATGTAAATATGACACAATTTAAAAAAATGGAACCTCCAACGATTCATTCTCTTTTTGAAATAAGTAAATAGTATAACCGCTATGCAGTGAAAAATTTTTTTTTTTGTATGTAAGTACCCGGCGTTTAGTTTCTAAAATTTTCAATTAAGTAGTCATCCCAGATCTTCAAATTTGAAGAAACATGTTGTATTCAATTACTCGTGAGATCAACGTCACATATGTGCCCATGAGTTTAAGCATATGCACTTACCTAGACGGTTAGACCTGCCATGCTAAATGTTTTTTTTACGAGAGTGGCTATCGGGTATTGTCGGTGTTATGACCCGGGGGTCAAGACCACCAACGAGTAAATTTGTATATCGCGTGCTCCCTCTCTCAGACGTGATGCAAGATGGACACAAGATTTATCCTGGTTCGGGCGAAGGAGGCCCTACGTCCAGCGGGGGAGGATGACTTGTATTATCTCGCACCCAAAGCGTGCTCGTACAGGGGGGTACAAGCAGTGTTACACGGGGTCGGCCACCCGAGGGGTCGATCGAGCGGCTGTGTGTGTGGTGTGGTCTAGGGTCCTTGAGAACCAAAGTCGGATCGGAGTCCTAAATGAAGTGGGAGCCGATCGAGAAGAAGGAGTCCCCAAAGAGAGACCTGGAAAGAGAAGTCTCTGGAGAGCCCCCTTCATCTACCTCGGCGTCCCCCTTTTATAGACCAAGGGGGAGACTCGAGGGTACAGGGTCCTAATAGTAGAAGTATGGGCGGCGCATCCACGGCACAGTGCTGGCGAAGAGACATCGAGCACTGTGGCGGCGTGGTCTTCCCGTCCTTCAGGCGTCCCCGGTCGTGGCGTCAGTAGAAGTCGTCGCAGTACAGTATTCGCAGGCGGGCACGAGTCCCGTGGCCGAAGCGGGACGGGGCGGATGGGACGTCTTCCGTACCGGAGTTGCTGAAGAGGAGGGGGTCGAGCCCTTGGTCGAGGGGGGGGGGGGGTCGAGCCCCGCATGACTCCGTCACGTTCCCGAAGCCGTCGTCGAGGGTTGCACTGTTCACTTTCCGAGGGGTACTGTAGAAGTCCGTACTTGCGTAGTGGCGGCAGTGGCGGCACAGTCGTCGGGAGTCGGGGACTGGATGGGGAGTTGGTGGATTTGACAGTGGACGCAGGCGCCCATATCGTCAGGTGGGTTCAGTTTTACCCATGCCGGAGTGGTTGGGTTAATCGAGCCCTCGTCCGTCGACGGCGCTTGGAAGGTCGAGGCGTCGATAGGTTGAGGAGGTCGAAGTCGAGGTAGAGGTCGGGGGGTCGTTCGCCCGACCCCTCGTCCGTCGTCGAGGTAGAGCCGGGGGGTCGTTCGTCCGACCCCTCGTCCGTCATCGAGGTAGAGCCGGGGGTCGTTCGTCCGACCCCTCGTCCGTCATCGAGGTAGAGCCGGGGGGTCGTTCGTCCGACCCCTCGTCCGTCGTCGAGGTAGAGCCGGGGGGTCCTTCGTCCGACCCCTCGTCCGTCATCGAGGTAGAGCTGGGGGGTCGTTCGTCCGACCCCTCGTCCGTCGTCGAGGTAGAGCTGGGGGGTCGTTCGTCCGACCCCTCGTCCGTCGTCGAGGTAGAGCCGGGGGGTCATTGGTCCGACCCCTCGTCCATCGTCGAGGTAGAGCCGGGGGGTCGTTCGTCCGACCCCTCGTCCGTCGTCGAGGTAGAGCCGGGGCAGTGGCTGGTTTCCGCAGTCGGTGTAAGGGGGGGCCCTCGATTGATGGGTCGCGTCTCACCGAACAGTAGGCTGATCCTTGCCTTAAAAATGGTTGCTATGTTTAGCGTTAATTTATCGAAGGGTTTAGGGTACCCCTTACCTTCGTACCCGACAGTAGCCCCCGAGGCCCCAGAGGAGTGATTTAGAACTCCTCTGGGGGCTATGATACGCGTTTCTCGGGGGGAGCAGGAATTGTCCAGAGGGTTTATCCTTGGCCTGCAGGGTTAGTGAGAAATCCGATTCTCCGGGGGGTGCGCGCGAGCGCACCCCGCGGGGGTAGCCCCCGAGGCCCCAGAGGAGTGATTTAGAACTCCTCTGGGGGCTAAAATACGTTATGTAGTGGGGTCTTTAAAGGATACCTGGAGACGCAGCACCCTGTCGAGGGGTCGATCCCGTTCCTTTCCTGCAAAGAGAAGTGTTCGAGGGCGGTTGTCGAACCCTACCGAGGGCCAGCCTTCGCTCCCTCGAGCACCGCTGGAGTCAGAGCGCCCCGCCCGAGAGGTCGACTCTGTCTGCCAGGTCACGAGTTTTCGACCCTCTTTCATCGAGGGGTGCCGTGCGTAGTCGGGCCCTCGAGCCCTCGAATGGCTAGGCTTTCACTACCTCGTAGCGTCCTTCCCACGGATCCTTTCGCTCGGATCGTGGGGTGAAGAGCATCGAGCTATCCTCGTTAGGACGACGAGCCCGAAGTCCTCGGTGAGCTGTTCTCGGGCATGAGTCCATTAGAAATGGTGCCCTGTACGGGTAAAAATCCGAGTGAGAACTCGACCCCGTTCGATAGGGATCGACTAGCGGCCCGGAGGCGTCCTCATTGTTAAGCAAGCCGTACGTCTCGCTAAGCACGACCATATGGACCACCAAGGTGCCAACCCCGTTAGTTGGTGGCTCGATGCCTCCCAGCGTAGGGATCCTTAGGTGTTCCTAGGTATGCCTCGGATATGTCCCAGGGAGTCTCGAGAGTTCGTTCTCGAGCCTCCGGGGACATCCCTGACTCGTGTACTCGAGGGCGGCTGTCGAACTCCGTTCGTGGAGCCAGCCTTCGCTCCCTCAAGATTTGGGGGTGGACCGGAGTCCTAACCATGGGTCCTTCCTGACCTCAGGTACTCGAGGGCGGCTGTCGAACCCTATGTAAGGGCCAGCCTTCGCTCCCTCAAGATTTGACGGATGGTTCATCATCCGACGTTATCCTCAGGAGGAGGAGTCCGACCTTGTGGACCGCCGAGGGGAAAAGCAGGAGGCTGTTGTATTGAACTTGGGGACATACCTGTGTCGGAGCTCTCGAGGGAGGCTGTCGAACCCCCGGACGGGCCAGCCTTTATCCCTTCGAGGCCATGTACGATCTGCAGCTGACGACCCGAGGCCCTTGTCAGGCCTCGAGCACTCGAGGGGGGCTATCGAGCCTGTTCGTAGGCCGGCCTTTGTCCCCTCGAGATTCTGGGGGTGGACCGAGGTCCTAACCCGAGGTCATTTCTGGCCTCGGGCACTCGAGGGTAGCTGTCGAACCCCCTTTCGAGGGCCAGCTCTCGCTGCCTCAAGATTCCTTACCCTCGAAGGCGATGTTTCCGTCCGCGTGCCTTTTTAGGCGGTGTCCGTTCGCGCAACAGTGCGGTTACAGCGCGGAGTGCGGCGCGGAACCCAATGATGGGACGTTACGCCTTATCCTGGAGGGAATACGAGGAAGGAAGTACGGGCGAATTAAATGCGGAGATTCTCTTGCCTGTGCCGGATCCGTCCGTTGGCCTCCCGCGTATAAATAGTGAGGGCGAGGCGTCTGGTGCCCTTTACGCGCACTTGCCTTCCCCGCCTCCTTGCCTTCGTCTTCCTTGCCTTCCTCCTTCTGCCTCTGCCTTAGGCGTCCCGCGAGCAGGAAATCCGCGCGAGTGAGAGAGAAAGAGAAAGATAGGGAACGTACCTTCCGCCTCCAAACTCGAGCAAACCACCGCTCCTATGGCCACTTTCCAGCTCTTCGGCGCCGGCGCCTGGCCTGCTTCCTCGGTCCGTCAGTCGTATCTGGAGGGGCTGGTGGAGAGCGGGCTTCTCCGGCCCGTCACCTCGACGGAGAGGCCGGAGTGGATAGCTCCGCCGCTGGAGCACGCCGAGCCCAACCCGCCGGAGGGGTACGTGGTGTCGCTCGAGGCCTTCCACCGAGCGGGACTGGGGGTCCCACCCAGCCGCTTCCTGCGCGCGCTCCACCACCACTATGAAGTGGAGCTCCAGCACCTCACTCCTAACAGCTTCAGCCAGGCGGCGGTCTTCGCCACGGTGTGCGAGGGTTATCTGGGGATCGAGCCCCATTGGGATCTGTGGATCCACATCTTCAAGGCCAACCTCTTCACCACCTCGGTCAGCAAGGGCGTCCATCGGGAGGTCAGGGCCGGAGGCTGCAGCATCTACGCCAGGCGGTCTGAGCTCTGGCTCCCTGCGAACCCATCCTCGAGCCATTCCGGGTGGCATTCGGGGTGGTTCTACCTGAGGAACGATGACGGTCTGCTTCCGGCGTACACCGGGAGGACACTCAACGCCGAGCCCGAGCGCTGGAGGTACGGCGTCCCGACGGACAAGCAAAAACACCTCAAGGGCTTGCTGGACGCGCTCAGGCGTCTGAAGGAGAAGGGCCTTACCGCGGAGATCGCTGCGTCAGCGTTCCACCGACGGGGGGTTCTGCCACTGATGGCTTGACCCCTCCGCCTCGACGAGATGGGTCCGGGGGTCGATGTGTCGGGGTGCCGCTTCGTCGAGGAGGAGTTGACCCCAGACCGCGTGGTCAGCCGCGTCCGCCGCTTTTTCCGGGGGGGTTCGCCCTCAAGGATGTCGCGAAGGTCCCCATGAAGCCGGACGAGGGCTTCTATGAGCTGGTAAGATCCTTTCTTTCAGTTTAAGTCCTCGCGCCCGCCCCTTCCGTCCTTTCTGCTCGTTCTCTGACCCCCTTGTGTCCCGTAGGGGAACGTGTCCTACAAACGCTCGCGTCCGCCGGTGCCGGAGGATCGGGCCACGAGGGAGGCGAACCGCCTCCGCGCGGAGAAGCAAAAGTCCGACAAGGACAAGAAAAAGGAGAAGACGGCCAAGAAGACTCTAGAGAGAGAGCAGAGAAATCAACGCCGGGCCCAACAGAGGCGGTTGGGCCTCGATGAGGAGTTGTCGCCCTCGGAAGAGGAGGATGAGGAGGAGGAAGAGGAGGACGAGGAGGAAGAGGAGACGACGCCTGAGCAGGCGGCTGTTGCTATTGGTGGGGAGGGGGGTCGACCTCAAAGTCGGCCCCTCCTGTTGAAGTTGGGCCACGGGCGGAGCGCCCCGTGGCCTCGCAAGAAGTCACGCCGCGGCGGACGCGGTCGCAGACGCCGCGGCCCTCGTCGGGGGGTCGATCGAGCGAGCCCCCGACGCCCGCTGCGTCGACCGCCCGGGTGCCGGTCCCGCCGGCGCAAGCGGAGACCGGCAAGAGGGCGAAGGTGGCGTCGCCGTCGAAGAGTCGATCAAACGAGCCCCCGAAGTCTGCCGCGTCGAGCGCGCGGGCGTCGGACCCGTCGGCGCGGGTGGGGGTCAGCAAGAAGTCGACGGTGGCGCCGCCGGCCCCTGCCCGGGAGAAGGTGGCAAGTGCCGCCTTGACCCCCGCCCCCCAGGCAGTGGCGTCCCAGAGCTCGACCAGCCCGGCGGGCGCCGAGCCGAAGCGTCGGGCTCCGAGGGGGTAAGTCGAGTTCGTAGTTGTTGTGCGTTTTTCCTTTTTTCGTCGGTGAGGACTCGTGCTTATTATTGCGCACATGCTCCTTTTTCAGGTCGAAGCGCCGGCTGGGAGCTGCGCTCCCCTCTCCTGCCAGGAAGCTAAAGACGGGGGCCGTGGTGCAAGCCGCCGTCGAGGTTGGTCCGGCAGCCCCGCCCCCTTCGACGGTCGCCCCTGAGGCGGCACAGGCAGCCATGGCCCCGGAGATGGCGGCGCGGGGGGAGGCACAGGGGGCCTCGGCACCTACCCAAACGGCGGAGGAGGCGGATCCGCCGGCGGTGGTAGCCGTCGAAGCGACAGTCACTGAGCCTGCGCGGCCGTCGGAAGGGGTCGGGTCCGGCGCCCCGGGGGGCGTGGAGCTCCTATCGACAGCGGGCGCGGCCCAGGAGGTGGAGGTGGTCGAGGCCCAGGCTCCTGCGAACGAGCGGGAGGCCCCGGCTCACCCGGCGCCGGGGCGCTGGCCCGAGGGTCTGGCGGCGCTGGAGGCTCGACTCCAGCTCGAGCGCGTCGATGGCCCTTTCGCGCCGGCTCAGGGCGGGATGCTGATGGAGTCCACCCCCGCCCAAGTGGATGAGATGGTGGCCGAGTTGGTGGACCCGGCGGATCTGGCCATCGTCTTGGCTCCTCGGGCGGTGCCGGAGGTGGCTCGCCCTCCCCTCGAGGTTGGGGGGTCGGCGTCTCAAGGTAAGTCGCACTTTGATTCGCTCGAGGCGCAGTGGATTCGCTCTGCTGGGTATTAACCTTTCGGAGCCCTTCATCGCGCAGGGCCGTCGACGTCCTCGCGAGGTGGCGCCGAGGAGGAAGCCTCGCCCCTCTCCGATTACCAAGGAGGGGGGGGCCTGCGCATTGGCGTCACCGGGCCGATGGAGCAGAGGATCGCCGCCCGCAGCGCGGTGTGGGGCCAGGAGGTTCTCGAGGTGGCGGACCCTCGAGACCCCGAGCGACTCTTCCTCACGCTCGACGACCAGTCCGAGCTTCGACGGTGGGAGAACGTCGAGGAGTACCGGGCCTTATTCGAACACTCGGTACGTCGTGCAGCGGAGGTCGCCGCCGCAGACATACGCGAGGGAATGGAGGTAGGTTCCGTTCTACCTTAGATTGTACTTTGCACTGCATGGTTGCCATTTGTTGACGATCTTCGTCTTTATCCCTATCAGTCGCTGCGGGTGAGGTCATACGAGAAGTCCCAGTACATTCTCCGGGTACAGGGGCAGCTCTCGACCCTCCACGCCTCTCTGGAGAGGCGAGGGATGAGGCCGCTCGTGCGAAGGCGGAGGCGGCGACTATCCAGAAGGATGCCGAGTCGAGGGTCGCCTACGCGAGGGCCGGCTACGAGGCTGTCCAGAAGGAAGCCCGGGAGGCCTTGTCGTCGGCGCAGGCGAAGCTCGATGATGCCCTTCGGTCGACCATCGCCGTTGGGCAGGAGTGGGATGCCGCCGTCGAGGCCCAACGCAAGGCCACGGAGGAGGCCGCCCGGCTGAGGGGAGACCTCGACGCCCTCTCCGGCAAGCGCGACGCTCTGGCCGCCTCGGAGGAGAAGGATCGGACCCGCGCGACCTCCTTGGGCATGGTGGCGATGAAGCAGAAGGAGGCCCTCGGGGAGGCATACAAGACCATCGAGGGTCTCGAGGCCCAAGTCAGGGACCAGTCCTCTGATTTTGACGCCGTCCGCCATCAGCTCAAGGAGGCCGAGCAGGCCTACTCCGCCTTGGATGTGCAGGCCCAAGGTGAGTGTTTCGGGTGTTTGCGGGGTCTGTCCTGTCTCAACCCTTTTTTCTACTTTCGGGTTTTGATCATTATGTGCTTGTTTCGGCAGAGCTTGCGGAGGAGAACGCCCGTGCCCAAAAGGACCTGGACAATCTTCAGGGCCTGCTGAGCACCGAGGTGAACCTCAATGCGTCTCTCTCGGCCGCCATCAACACCTTCTGCGATGACCTCTCAGTCAAGCCGGAGCCGGAGCTCGAGGGGGACACTCGGGGGGAATCCCTGCTGCGCCGCTTCTACGCCATGACGCGGGGGGTGACGGAGAACGTCCGAGCCCCCTGCATGTGGGGGTGAAGCGGACCCTCGCGGTCGTCAACTCCTTCTACGACGTGGATCTCAACCTCGTTGTCGACGGGTTCGCCACCGACCCGGATCTGACCGAGGAGCAGAACGACGCGAGGTGTCAGGAGCTGATGGACCACGCGGAGGTGCCCGGAGGCCAGCTGGCGAAACTCTTCGAGCCCGACGTGATCCCCTCGGCGGATGAGTAGTCGTCGGGAGATGTCGACGGGTGGTCGCGGGCCTGCGAGCCATATCTGGACAAAAAGGTCCATGTAATAGTTAGGCCTCTGTACCGATACAATGCCAAGCCCCCGAGGGCTTTTTGTATATAATGCGTTTTGGTCGATGTGCACAGAGTTAATTTCATTTTTTCGAGCTTTCCCTGCTTTTCTTTGCCTGAGTCGACGCCTGTGAGCTAAGTGTTCGACGCACGCTCTTATCCTTGGAAGGGGGGTGGCGAGTAGGGATATCGTAGCCCTGGGGCGTAGGTGAGTCCCTGACTCGACAGCACCCTCGACCCTTAGGGAACTCGAGGCGTTTTTACTTAGTTCGGAAGCGTACTCGAGGGAAAGAACGAGAGGGAGAGTCGAGTTTGGAAAAAACGTTCGAGTTTCTCGGAGACCTAGGAGGGGGGTGCCCCCCTGTTAGCCCCCGAGGGAGGCTCGACTTTGCTGAGGCACTACCTTAGCGCTGCGGATGGGTTTGTCTCGTTACTTCTACTTCTCGGGCTCTCCCTGCTTTTCTTTGCCTGAGACGACGCTCGTGAACTTAAGTATTCGACGCACGCTCTTGTTCCTGGAAGGGGGGTGGCGAGTAGGGATACCGTAGCCCTGGGGCGTAGGTGAGTCCCTGACTCGATGACACCCTCGACCCTTAGGGGGTTCGAGGCGCCTTTACCTAGTTACGAAGCGTGCCCGAGGCGAAGAAACGAGAGGGGGTCGAGTTTCGAGAGAAAGCGTTCGAGTTTTTCAGAGACCTAAGAGGGGGGTGCCCCCCCTGCCAGCCCCCGAGGGGAGCTCGACTTTGTCCGGGCAAAGTCGAGGCTACCTTCGGGCTATGAACGAACGTGAAATGTGTTTCGAGAACATTTTATTCATTCGAGAATTTGTACATAAATGCGGAAATGTACAAGGCCCTGGGGCCTCAGGGATAGAAGCGACGTAGCTGTTCGATGTTCCACGCGTTGGTGAAGAGCTCTCCCTTCTCATTCTTCAGTTTGTAAGTGCCGGGCTTCAGCACCTCTGCCACGATGAAGGGTCCCTCCCAAGGTGGTGTCAGCTTGTGACGCCCCTTGGTGCTCTGTCGACGACGCAGAACGAGGTCGCCGACGTTGAGGTCCCTTTTGCGCATGTTCTTGTCGTGGTAGCGCCGTAGCGTCTGCTGGTACTGGGCCGACTTGAACAGGGCCACGTCACGAGCTTCCTCGAGCTGGTCGAGGGAGTCCTCTCGGGCTACCGTGTTGGCTTGCTCGCTGTAGGCTTTCAGTCGAGGGGACCCGTATTCGAGGTCGGTGGGGAGGACGGCCTCGGACCCATAGACCAAGAAGAACGGGGAGAACCCCGTAGCTCGACTCGGTGTCGTTCGGAGACTCCATAGCACAGCGGGCAGCTCTTCGACCCATCTTTTTCCATGTCTGTTCAGCCGGTCGAAGATCCTTGGCTTGAGGCCCTGCAAAACCATGCCGTTGGCACGCTCGACCTGACCGTTAGTTCGAGGGTGGGCAACTGCAGACCAATTCACCCTGATGTGGTGATCGTCACAGAAGTCCAGGAACTTTTGGCCGGTGAACTGCGTGCCATTGTCGGTAATGATGATGTTGGGGACCCGAAGCGGTGGATGATGTCGGTGAAGAATAGCACGGCTTGCCGAGACTGGATGTTGGCGATGGGCCGAGCCTCGATCCACTTCGAGAACTTGTCGACAGCCACGAGAAGGTGAGTGTTCCCACCCTTGGTTCTTTTCAGGGGACCGACCATGTCGAGCCCCCATACTGCGAACGGCCAAGTTATGGGTATCATCTGAAGAGCTTGGGCGGGTAGATGAGTCTGCCTGGCGTAGAATTGGCATCCCTGGCAGGATCGAACGAGTTTGGTGGCGTCGTTGACTGCCGTGGGCCAGTAGAAGCCCTGTCGAAAGGCACTTCCTACCAGGGTTCTCGGCGCCGCGTGGTGGCCGCAAGCCCCCGAGTGTAGGTCCCTCAGCAGTGCCCTCCCCTCCTCGAGGGTGAGACAGCGTTGGAGTACACCCGATGGGCTGCGTCGATATAGCTCGCGGCTGTCCCCGTACAAGACGTAGGTTTTGGCACGTCGAGCTACTCGACGGGCTTCCGTGCGGTCTTTCGGGAGTTCGCCTCGCGTCAGGTACTCGAGGTAAGGCGCGCGCCAATCCATCGGAGGGGTTGGTACTGCGACGGCCCCGTCGATCTCCATGACCTCTCCCCCGCCCGAGGGGGGACCGGTCGAGGGGGGTGGGTCGACCCCTTGCTCGAGGGCGGGAGCCCCCGAGCCTAGGTCGACGGACGGTGTGTGCAGATCCCTCGAGAAGATGTCGGGGGGGGGGGGACCGTCCCTCGAGTAGACGCAATTTTGGCCAGCTCGTCGGCAGCCTCGTTGTACCGACGGGCTACGTGGTTGAGCTCAAGGCCATAGAACTTGTCTTCGAGCTTTCGAACCTCCTTGCAGTAGGCTTCCATCTTAGGGTCGTGGCAGCTCGAGTCTTTCATCACTTGGTCGATTACCAACTAAGAGTCCCCTCGCACGTCGAGGCGTCGGACCCCGAGCTCGATGGCGATGCGCAGGCCATTGACGAGGGCCTCGTACTTGGCGACGTTGTTGGAGGCGGGGAAGTGGAGGCGGATGACATATCGCATATGGACCCCTGAAGGTGATACGAATAGCAATCCTGCGCCTGCTCCCGCCTTCGTCAGTGATCCGTCGAAGTACATGACCCAGAGCTCGCTCTGCACCTGCGCCGGGGGTAGTTGGGTGTCGGTCCATTCGGCGACGAAATCTGCCAGTACCTGAGACTTGATAGCCTTCCGAGGGGCGTAGGAGAGCGTCTCCCCCATGAGCTCGGCGGACCACTTGGCGATCCTTCCCGATGCCTCCCAGTTCTGGATTATCTCTCCGAGGGGGAAAGATGAAACCACAGTGACCGGATGGCCCAGGAAATAGTGTTTGAGCTTCCGTCGAGTGAGGACGACCACGTATAACAGCTTCTGGATGTGGGGGTACCTCGTCTTGGTTTCGGAAAGGACCTCGCTCACGAAGTAAACATGCCTCTGAACAGGCAGGGCGTGTCCTTCCTCCTCCCTCTCGACCACTATGACCGCGCTGACTACCTGGGTAGTCGCTGCGACGTAGAGCAAGAGGGGCTCGGCCCGGCTCGGGGGGACCAAGACCGGGGGCGAGGTGAGCAAGGCCTTGAGCCTCGAGAGGGATTCCTCGGCTTCGGCGGTCCACGCGAAGTGTTCCGTCTTCTTCAGGAGTCGATAAAGGGGCAGGGCCTTTTCTCCGAGCTTCGAGATGAAGCGACTGAGGGCGGCAAGGCACCCAGTAACCCTTTGCACGCTCTTGAGGTCTTTGATTGGGCCCATCCTCGTGATGGCGGTTACCTTCTCGGGATTGGCCTCGATGCCGCGTTGGGAAACTATGTACCCTAAGAGCATGCCTCGAGGGACCCCGAAGACACACTTCTCCGGATTTAGTTTTATGCGGTTAGTCCTGAGACACCCAAACGGAATCTCGAGGTCTACGACTAGGTTTCCGACGGTTCTGGATTTGACCACGATGTCGTCGACGTAGGCCTCGACGATCGGCCCTATGTGTTTCCCGAAGACGCGGAGCATGCATCGCTGGTAGGTGGCCCCAGCATTCCGCAAGCCGAAGGGCATTGTGAGGTAGCAAAACATACCGAAAGGAGTGATGAAAGAGGTCGCGAGCTGATCGGACTCCTTCATCTTTATTTGGTGGTAGCCGGAGTACGCATCAAGGAAGCAAAGGGTTTCACATCCCGAAGTGGAGTCTACTATTTGGTCGATGCGAGGTAAAGGAAAAGGAACTTTAGGCCATGCTTTATTTAAACTGGTGTAGTCTACACACATCCTATCTTTCCCATTCTTTTTCTTTACAAGCACGGGATTAGCTAACCACTCGGGATGATGTACCTCCTTGATGAATCCGACCTTAAAAAGCTTGTCGACCTCCTCCCCGATTGTCCTGCGCTTCTCCTCGTCGAAGCGGCGCAGGCGTTGCTTCACCGGTTTGGACCCGGCTCGGATGTCCAAGGAGTGCTCGGCGACTTCCCTCGGGATGCCCGGCATGTCCGAGGGACTCCACGCGAACACGTCGGCGTTCGCTCGGAGAAAGTCGACGAGCACGACTTCCTATTTGGGCTCAAGGGTGGCACTGATCGTCAGCACCTTCCCATCCTCGAGTCCGGGGTCGAGCGGGATGGTCTTCGTGTCTTCCGCCGGCTTGAAGTTGCCAGCGTGGCGCTTGGGGTCGGGGATTTCTCCGGACAAGTCGTCGAGGGCCGCGAGGATAGCCGAATCTTCACGGGCTTCGGCTTTTTCCACGCACTCGACGTCGCAGTCGTATGCGTGCTAGTAGGAGGTGTCGACGGTGATGACCCCCGAGGGCCCCGGCATCTGGAGCTTGAGGTAGGTGTAGTTCGGGACCGCCATGAACTTGGTGTACCCCGGTCTTCCGATGATGGCGTGGTAGGTGCCTCGCCACGCGACCACCTCGAAGGTCAGCTCTTCCTTTCGGAAGTTCGAGGGGACGCCGAAACAGACCGGTAGCTTGACGCGGCCGATCGGGAGTGCCTTCTTCCCCGGGACGATTCCGTGGAACCCCCCCGCGCTGGGCAGGAGCATGGTCCTCGGGATCCCCAGGAGGTCGAGGGTCTCGGCGTAGATGATGTTGAGGCTGCTCCCCCCGTCCATGAGCACCTTGCTGAGGCGGGTGTTGAGGATGATCGGGTCGACGACGAGCGGGTAAACCCCTGCGTTGGGGATGTGCTCGGGTGGTCGTCCTGATCGAAGATGATCGGCGTGTGGGACCAGTCGAGGTACCGTGGGGCCTGGGCCCGAACGGAAAAGACCTCTCGACGCTCCCTCTTGCGTTGGCGCATGGTGAGGCGGGTCGAGGGTCCCCCGTAGATCATGTAGCAGTCGTGGATCTCGGGGAAGCCTCCCTTTTGAACATCGCCCCTGACGTGGACGTCACAGGGCGGGTCTTCCTTGCCGTCGTCTCTCCTGGGACCAGGAGGGACGAAGTGCCTTCGAAGCATGCGGAAATCCTCGAGGCGGTGGTTGGCCGGCCCCGTATGGTAGGGGCAAGGCTCTTTCAGCATCTTGTCGAAGACGCCCCCGTCGGGAGGGGGCCCTCGAGGCTTCCGCTTGTCTCCTGCAGCGACAAGGTCGTCGGGATCGTCGTCGTGCTCGACGTTGGGCTCGACGATGCGCCGGCCCGGTTGGTTTTTCTTCTTCTTCTTCTTCCGGCCGCTGTTGCCGTCATTGTTCCTCCTGGGCCCCTTGTTTCCCGTGGGCCTATCGTCCGAGCCCCCGTGTTCGTCCGCGTTGCCCTCCCCCTTCGCTGGGGGAATCTGGAAGAACGCGCCGACGGCCTCCTCGCCAGCCGCGTAGTTGGCGATGACGTCCATGAGCTCGTTGGCGGTTTTGGGGATATTTCGCCCCAACTCCCGCACCAACTCTTTGCAGGTTGTCCCGGCGATGAACGCCGTGATGACCTCGTGGTCGGAAATGTGAGTTAGCGCGGTACGCTGCTTCGAGAATCGGCGGGTGAAGGCTCGGAGGGTCTCTCCTGGTTTCTGCTTGCAGCCGCGAAGGTCCCAGGAGTTGCCCGGCCGCTCGTAGGTTCCCTTGAAGTTGCCCTCGAAGATCCGAACCAGGTCGGACCAGTCCTGGATCAAGTCCGGGGGTAGTTCCTCGAGCCACCTTCGAGCGGTGTCGGAGAGGAACAATGGGAGTTGCCGGATGATGACGAGGTCATCTCTAGCTCCCCCCAACTGGCATGCTAGCCTGAAGTCGGCAAGCCAGAGCTCTGGCTTGGTTTCGCCGTTGTATTTGATCAGGCTGGTGGGTGGACGGAAGCGTACGGGCAGGGAGGCCCGCCAGATAGTTCTTCCGAAGACTCGAGGCCCCGGTGGCTCCGGGACCGACATCGGTCTTCGTCGCTGTCGTAGCGCCCGCCTCGGTGAGCGCTGTAGCCTCGAGCCTCGGCGTCGCCGTATCGACGTCGATTGTTCACTCGAGGGGGAGGTCGTCGACGAGGCGTTCCCGAACCGGTCGTGGCTCGACCTGGCCCTGGGGCACCTTGTTCTGGTGGACAGAGGCTTCCCGATTTTCTCGAGGGGGCGCTGCTTGCCGCTCAGAGGCAGCCCCTCGACGCCTCGAGGCCGAGCTCTCCGCCTGCTGGACGGCCGCAGTCTGGAGTAGCCCCTGGATTTCCTCCCTGATACGTTGTGCCTGGGGGGTCGATGGCGCCGGCATGTCGCGGAGCAGCATCGCGGCTGCTACAACATTCTGGCTGGCGCGGTTGAAGACTCGGGGTTCGGCGTTCCCCTCCTCGACGATCTGCCGCTGGACCTCCCGGGCCCGCTCGCGAGCCCCTCCACCCTGAGGACGCCCTTGATCCCGCTCGAGGGCGTGTTCGAGCTGCTGAAGACGCAGGCGCTCCTCCTGGAGTTTGCCGAGGAGCTCTCGGACCTGAGTAATCTGTACGTCGGGGGGTGGGTCGGCTCTACGAGGATTTGGGGGAATGGCATCTCGAGGCGGCGTGGCGTTGGCCCCCCTCCCCTCTTCGGTGTCCGCGGTGTCGTCGACATCGTCCTGAAGGACGGTTTGCTCGTCGAGATGGAAGCACTCCCGGGTGGAGTCGTAACTCTCGTCGGGAGAATCCAAGTCGAAGTCGGCGTGGTAGAAGTGGGGGAAGAGCCTGCCCCTTTCTTCCTCCTCCAGGCGCCGCCGTAACGTGCCCCACGTACGGGGCAGCTCTGGCTCGCCCAGTGAAGGGGTAGTGACGGGATTGATCGTCGCCCATGACGGCGTCCAGGGAGACTCGTCGTATGTGTGTACTCGCAGTCCTGCGAAAGCAGAGTAGAGCCCGGCACTGTTGCGGAGCCCGTACGGGAACGGGTCGCGCGGTGGTGACGGGGTCATAGGTGTCGGAGAAGCCACGGGAGCCTCCGGGGAGGATGACGTAGAAGAGTCGAAGTCCCACTCGGGGAGACGCCCGCCCTCGGCCCACGAGCGTGGGTCAAGCGGACCCCTGGGAGAGGGGGCCGTGTCGCCAGCTGGGACCGAGGGAACGGTATCCGGCACCCCAGAGCTCGCACGACGGCGAGCGCGTCGAAGTCGCTCGCGCCTCCTCCTGATCGCAGGCCAGAGTCGCAAGCGGAGGGACCGTCGTCTGATCCTGGCTGGCTCCCGCGCAGCGGAACTGCTGACGTCTAGGCCATGGGCGGAGGGGAAGACTATGAAGTCGCCCTGGTCCGTAGAAATGAACCCTAGACTGCCGAACCAGATGACGGTGTTGAACGGGAACGGTGGGATGGTGGAATCCATCTGAGAGAGTAGTTCGGAGTTGATCGACACGCGAATGCCCCTATCTGGCGCGCCAACTGTCGGTGTTATGACCCGGGGGTCAAGACCACCAACGAGTAAATTTGTATATCGCGTGCTCCCTCTCTCAGACGTGATGCAAGATGGACACAAGATTTATCCTGGTTCGGGCGAAGGAGGCCCTACGTCCAGCGGGGGAGGATGACTTGTATTATCTCGCACCCAAAGCGTGCTCGTACAGGGGGGGTACAAGCAGTGTTACACGGGGTCGGCCACCCGAGGGGTCGATCAAGCGGCTGTGTGTGTGGTGTGGTCTAGGGTCCTTGAGAACCAAAGTCGGATCGGAGTCCTAAATGAAGTGGGAGCCGATCGAGAAGAAGGAGTCCCCAAAGAGAGACCTGGAAAGAGAAGTCTCTGGAGAGCCCCCTTCATCTACCTCGGCGTCCCCCTTTTATAGACCAAGGGGAGACTCGAGGGTACAAGGTCCTAATAGTAGAAGTATGGGCGGCGCATCCACGGCACAGTGCTGGCGAAGAGACATCGAGCACTGTGGCGGCGTGGTCTTCCCGTCCTTCAGGCGTCCCCGGTCGTGGCGTCAGTAGAAGTCGTCGCAGTACAGTATTCGCAGGCGGGCACGAGTCCCGTGGCCGAAGCGGGACGGGGCGGATGGGACGTCTTCCGTACCGGAGTTGCTGAAGAGGAGGGGGTCGAGCCCTTGGTCGAGGGGGGGGGTCGAGCCCCGCATGACTCCGTCACGTTCCCGAAGCCGTCGTCGAGGGTTGCACTGTTCACTTTCCGAGGGGTACTGTAGAAGTCCGTACTTGCATAGTGGCGGCAGTGGCGGCACAGTCGTCGGGAGTCGGGGACTGGACGGGGAGTTGGTGGATTTGACAGTGGACGCAGGCGCCCATGTCGTCAGGTGGGTTCACTTTTACCCATGCCGGAGTGGTTGGGTTAATCAAGCCCTCGTCCGTCGACGGCGCTTGGAAGGTCGAGGCGTCGACAGGTTGAGGAGGTCGAAGTCGAGGTAGAGGTCGGGGGGTCGTTCGCCCGACCCCTCGTCCGTCGTCGAGGTAGAGGTCGGGGGGTCGTTCGCCCGACCCCTCGTCCGTCGTCGAGGTAGAGCCGGGGGGTCGTTCGTCCGACCCCTCGTCCGTCATCGAGGTAGAGCCGGGGGGTCGTTCGTCCGACCCCTCGTCCGTCGTCGAGGTAGAGCCAGGGGGTCGTTCGTCCGACCCCTCGTCCGTCGTCGAGGTAGAGCCGGGGGTCGTTCGTCCGACCCCTCGTCCGTCGTCGAGGTAGAGCCGGGGCAGTGGCTGGTTTCCGCAGTCGGTGTAGGGGGGGGCCTCGATTGATGGGCCGCGTCTCACCGAACAGTAGGCTGATCCTTGCCTTAAAAATGGTTGCTATGTTTAGCGTTAATTTATCGAAGGGTTTAGGGTACCCCTTACCTTCGTACCCGACAGGTATATACCTGTGTATTATAGGAGGAGTCAATACCTGAATTTAGAGAACATCACTTGTATATCATGTGAATATCACACAATACATAGTAGAACATCAGAGTGTTTATTTAGTGCAGGAGGAGTCAATACCTGAATTTAGAGAACATCACTTGTATATCATGTGAATATCACACAATACATAGTAGAACATCAGAGTGTTTATTTAGTGCTCGGGTAGTATAGGAGTAGCCAGTACCTAAATTTAGGAGACATGATAAAACATTATATGTATACCACACGAACATCACAAAATACATCATAAAAATCACATGTATTTACATGAACATCAAATATACATTACTTGAACATCATATGTATATTATATAAATAAAAAATTCCATCTCCCGAGTACTATACAAACATCAAATATATACTATGCGAACATTGTAAAATTAGGATATTAAAGGCCAGTAATATCCGAGTATTGAAATTTAGTTTTTTTAATTGGAAAAGTGACATACTGAGCTACTCCTATATATTACTGAAACCTAGTTACATTTACTCTATGTACTCTCTTATATCATAATAATTGTCATTCTTGTTCCAAAAAATACTTTAACTAAACATAAAAATATTAAAATTTGTGATACACAATTGATATCATTAGATAGTTTATTGAATCTATTTTTTTATAATAATTTATTTAAAAACCTAAATAGTTCACATATTCTTTATAAATCTAGTCAAACTTATGATAATTAGTAACAGATGGAGTAGTTCACTATGCTAATTAGTTGACTTGACTTAGCCTCCAGAAATGATGAAACAAATTTCGATCCATCAATAAAATACTTGAAATCTAGAACCATCTTTGTCTGTTTCTTGGACAGTAAATCAGTCAATAAGACATCAGGGAGGTGATTACTCTATCTGTATAATAATTGGATTGACAGGGACATAATATTCAACAATTTCGTGTATAACTAGCTAGATAGCTAAAGGATACGTGTATGTTCCTTTATCTTAAGAAAATTGTACTGTACTATCACGCCACTTAAAAATCGGAGGCACACTTCATAGTTTATATTTAACTAGAGAGCCCAATGGTACAATGATTCCACGTTAAAATATGGTTGCCAATTCCACTAGGCCTCTTCTATACTCCTACTAGTAGTATATAATATAATATAAATCTGAGCATGGCTTGGATCCGCACCCGAGAAATACCATGGATTCTTCACTAGTGTCCAGTTCAGATGTAGCACTAACTTTATTGCTATTTTTAATGGCAAGAGTGCACACAGATATATATTCGGTAAACCATCCAAAGCCATTCTATGAGAAGTCAAGGGACGAGATCAATACAAGCTGCTAGCCACCTAACCATTGTGAGCATGTAGCGAAATTCGCTGTAAAAGATTCAAGAAAAAAATCATCGAGCAAGGGGGTTTCAAAATCAATTCTGGAGGGACCCCGGTGTCAGCGGACCCCGCGTCGTCCGTATAGGGCGACTCGGGGGGCGACTCGCCGCCGCCCGCCAGAAGGCCACCGCCGGGGCTGCTGCCCGGCCGCCGCTGCCGCTCGTCAGCACGTGGTGGCGGTGGCCAGCGCACGACACTCTAAAAGGTGACCGCCCGCAGCATCACCCTTCCCTCTCTCCCCTCCCCCGTTCTTTCTGGAGCTCCGCTTCATGGCGACAAGGATGGCCGCCGGCGAGCTCTTGGCCTTCGGGATGGACGGATCCGGGCCCCTGGGGTCTAGATCTGGCATCCCCCAGCCCGGATCCAGGACCGCCTGGCCGGTGGCGGCCTGAAGACCGACGAGGCCCGTTCAGCCCGACCCCCGCGTCGTCTCCCCAGACGGCTCGGGGGGCGACACAGCGCGCCGCCGCCGAAGGCCCCCAGCGTAGGCTGTGGCTGGGATGACCGGATCCGTGAGCTGTGGCCTGCCGAGAGCGGGGAGCCGACCAACACCATGGCTCTCCGTTCTGGCCTTCATTTCGACGCCCCTTCGTCGGATCTGGCGGCCACTCGACATGTATGGTGATGTCCACCGGGTAAGGGCCTCTGCAGCTGTGCAGGGCGTGCAGTTTGGCCGCGGGCAAGCCGGCGGCGGGACAACATGCTCGTTCACGTGCAAATGCAGGGGTTCAACAATGGCGCAATGCACGTGGTTTGGCCGCGGGCAAGCCAGCGATGGGGCTGCGTGCTGAAGGCGTTCTCCACACTGTGCTGCTTTCTGTGGTTGTCTTCGGCCACTGAGAGCCTATTTGGCCTCTTGACGTGGAGGGCGAAGCGCCAAGTGGGCAGATTAGGTGGATTCTAGATGAAAGTCTTGCTCGGCTTGTTGCCGGTGCCGACGATGATGGCGCCCCTATGCATCATGTTCCTTCTTGGAGGCATTGTTGAGATTCCATCTGTCAACCTGTTGAGTTTGATCTCTGGGTGAAAACCCAAACCGGTGATCCCAGACAAGCAATAGTGGCATCTTACCATGTCAGTCCCCAACCAAACACTCCAGTCGCCGGAACGTCCCCGCCGTTCTTCGAACTCCGAGTCGCCACCGCACCGATCAACCAACGTTCACTGTTCGTCGTCTCGTCTCCGACGCCTCCATCTTCGTGGAAGCTTCACCAGAGATAGCCGAGGTGAGAACGCCTTTCCTCTAGCTTCAGTTCGACCCATGTCGTCACAGCACCGTTGGCCGTGCGCCATTGCCGCCACCGCGGAGCTTGCACGTGGACAGGTTTCCACAGAGCCTCTCTGGCTCAGCTAGCCCTCGAGCCGCACTCACCACATCACCACGATGCTCACGCACCACAGCCGAGCTGCACCGCCACCGCACACCGTCGACCCCTTTCCATGGTCCCGCCAGTTCAACCAACACCACCAGTGGATGCGCGTAGCCATCCCGAGCCTAGCACACCCAAACACACCGCCGAAGACTTCACCATCGGCAAGAACACGTTGATCAGCACCGTTCTCTGTTCCGCTCGACGGTAGATGGACCTCGAGTAATCGAGGGTCATGCCCGTTAGTTGCCTCGAGTGCCTCTGCGTGCCTCGAGCCCGTTCCCGAAATGATTTCCTATTATGTTTTCAGTAATCTATACCATGCTTGTTTGTTTATACCTAGCGTTTGGTGAATTAGTTTGGTTAGACTCTGTATGTTATGATCTGTATGTAGTTATATATATATATATATATATATATATATGTTTCTAAGTATAGCTTCGGTTAAGTTTAAGTTATAGCTTGTTTACCCTGTTTGTTAAGTAGCTCTAGTTCTAAGTAGCTTTGTGGTAGTTCTTTGGTTGTATGCTTAGAATCTTTGTTAGTGTGTTAAATCTTATTCAAGCATCATC
>JAJDON010000166.1:0-20578 GCA_022036555.1 Microstegium vimineum | reverse complement strand
TGCTCCTACCGTCCTACTCCATCGTCTCCACGATGAGTTCTCGCAGCGCCCGGCGAGATTCGTCGATGTGGCGTCGCGTGACGAACGGGTGTGCGAGCAGCTGCGCCACCGTGGCGCGCCGCCTCGGGTCCTTCTGCAGGCAGGCTGCCACGAACCCGCGAAGCTCAGGCGACGTTGCCGCACGCTCGGGCGGAAACGTCGGCTCCCCGTAGCAGATCGCGTGCCTCAGCTTCTCGAACGACGGCCTCACTCCACCTGGGGGCAGAAAACGGCTGCGCCCCAAGAAGAGCTCCAGGTGATAGATTTCTAGGATCGTCTAGGAGCGGATCCAGTGGATAGATAGTGATTCGGGTAGTAGAAGTAGATGCAGTTCATATGCATGTACAGAGAGAGACAAGGTAGAGATAGGTTACCGACCGGATCCGTCGACCGGATGAGTAGCAGTGGCGGCGGCGGCGTTAGAGTTCATCCCGCCATCGGCCATGGGCGTCGTAGTCGCGTCCGTAGTCGTGTCGGTCGTCATCCGTGCTCGCCGGCGCGTCGGTGGAGCTTCCCGCCGCTGGCAGCGCACCCTCTAGATCGGTCTAGGGTTTAGGGAATGTCGGTGGGGCGTATGGCGGCGCAGGTGAACTTCGGTTCGCGTGCCCAGCGCCCCGGCCCCCACCTTCCTTATATAGCACTGTGCGACGGGGGCCCACCAACCACATGGTTGGACGCCCCCGATCAGGGCGTGACCTAGGGCCGGTTAGTCCGTTGGGCCTAACGGGAGGAGATCTAACTCTAACATTCTCCCCCTAGATCTCATACAATTCTTTTAATTCTTCAATTCTATTTCAAGTTTAATATTCCAATTCTTTTCAATTCCATCACAGATTAGTACATAGAGCATGCTTCATCATCACAACAATTCTTGTCGTTAGACTCACAGCTACTACACATCTTTCTATTTTGGAAATAAACTTTTCATCATTCTGAGCCCTTCTTATTCTTCGGGAATCATAGGCTCTCCCTTAAACCCATGCCGGCTACGTGTCCTCTGAACACACTGGGTGGAAGGCCTTTTGTGAGCGGATCCGCTAGCATCTTTTCTGTTCGTATATGCTCAAGATTTATGATATGATCCCGAAGTTTATCTTTCACAACATAGTACTTTATGTCAATGTGTTTGGCAGCACCACTTGACCTATTGTTGTGAGCATATTCTACCGCTGGGTTGTTGTCACAATACAACCGCATCGGTCTTTATATACTTTCAATTATTTTCAATCCGGGTACAAATTTCTTCAACCAATTTACCTGCCCCGAGGCCTCATAACAAGCTACAAACTCGGCGTACATTGTCGAGGATGTAGTCACTGTTTGTTTCGAACTTTTCCACGATATTACTCCTTTAGCAAGAGTAAATATATATCCTGATGTGGATTTTCTTTCATCTCCAGCATAGTCAGAATCTGAATACCCCTCTATGCACAGGGAATCAGATCTTTCATATGTCAACATGAGACCTTTCGTACCTTGCAAATAACGCAAGACTTTCTTCACTAGTTTCCAATGTTCAATTCCTGGATTCTTTTGATATCTGCCAAGTAACCCGGTAACAAAAGCTATATCAGGGCGAGTACACGTTTGAGCATATTGTAAACTTCCAATTGCCGAAGCATACGGTACCGCTTTCATTTGATTAATTTCATATTGATTCTTGGGACACTGAAGTTCCCCATATTTATCGCCCTTGACAATCGGAGCAGGAGATGGACTACACGCATGCATACTAAATCTCTTCAGAACCTTTTCTATGTATGCCTTCTGCGATAATCCCAATACCCCTTTTCTTCTATCTCGATGAATCTCAATTCCCAAGACAAACGAAGCTTCACCGAGATCTTTCATATCAAAGTTCGAGGACAAGAATTTCTTCGTCTCTAATAGTAGATTGACATCATTACTAGCAAGTAAGATATCATCCACATATAGGATCAGGAATATGTATTTCTTATTCTTGAATTTCACATAGACACAGTTGTCCTCGACATTTTCTTTAAACCCAAAACCCTTTATAGTTTTATCAAACTTCAAGTACCACTGTCTCGAAGCTTGTTTCAAACCATAAATTGATCTTTTCAGACGACATCCCATATTCTCTTTTCCTTTTACGACAAAACCTTTCGGTTGTGCCATATAGACATTTTCATCCAAATCCCCATTTAGGAATGCGGTCTTTACATCCATCTGATGTAATTCTAGATCATAGTGAGCCACAAGTGCCATAATGATTCTAAAAGAATCTTTACAAGAAACTGGGGAAAAAGTTTCATTGTAATTGATCCCTTCTCTTTGGGTAAAACCCTTGGCCACAAGTCGCGCTTTGTGTCTCTCAATATTCCCTTGGGAGTCATATTTCGTCTTGTAGACCCATTTGGATCCTACTTTCTTAGCTCCTTTAGGAACATTTTCTAGAACCCAAACCTTGTTGGTATTCATAGATTTCATCTCATCTTCCATAGCCTGAAGCCACTTTGATGAGTGTTCGCTTCTCATGGCTTCTTCAAAGGTTAGAGGGTCATCTTCCATATGATATTCTTCAGTTTCATAGATTTCATAATCATCTGGAATAGCTGACCTTCTAGTTCTCTGAGACCTTCTAGGGGCCTCTGGCACTTGGTCCACCACGGGCTGTTGTTGTTCTTCCTCATCAGCAACATCTGATTCTATAGGCTCCTGATGGACAGGTTTCTCTTGTTCATTCGTTGTTGCTATGGGAGAATTTACAACAGGCGTTGTCACCACAGTATCCTGTACTGCTGGTGCAACATCAGCAGCAGGTAACGTAAAGTATGGTTCTTCAACCATCGGAGTGGGTACATGTACCCGCTTCTCCTCAAGTCTAATTTCACGTGTTACCTTGCTCCCCCTGATCATTTCATCCTCCAAGAACACAGCGTGTCTTGTTTCAACAAATTTCGTGTATCTATTAGGACAATAAAATCTATATCCTTTCGATCTTTCTGGATAGCCAATGAAATGGCAGCTGACGGTCTTGGAGTCTAACTTTCCAATATTTGGGTTAAATACTTTTGCCTCAGCTGGACAGCCCCACACACGTAAGTGCTTAAGTGAGGGTTCTCTTCCTGTCCATAATTCATACGGTGTTCTCTGCACCGACTTGCTTGGTACTCGATTAAGTATATGAATGGCGGTTTTCAGTGCCTCCATCCATAAACCAACCGGTAGTGTGGAGTAACTCATCATGATTCTCACCATATTCATTAGGGTACGGTTTCTTCTTTCAGCCACTCCATTCTACTGAGGCTCCCCCGGTGTGGAGTATTGAGCGACTATGCCATTTTCCTGTAGGAACCTTGCAAAAGGACCTGGAATTTGGCCATACGGGGTATGTCGCTCGTAATACTCTCCACCACGGTCTGATCGAACTATCTTTATCTTCTTGTTGTGTTGATTTTCAATTTCGGCTTTAAATATCTTAAATTTATCCAATGCTTCTGTTCTTTCTTTAATTGGATAAATATAACCATAACGAGAGTAATCATCCGTGAATGTTATGAATGAATCATAACCATCCACGCTTTTCGTTGGGAATGGACCGCAAATGTCCGTGTGAATTATTTCTAATACTCTCGTGCTTCGTTTAGCATCTTTCTTTATTTTCTTAACATATTTTTCTTTGATGCAATCAACACATTGTTCTAAATCGGAGAATTCTAAGTGCGGAAGAATTGATTGTTTCACTAAGCGTTCTATTCTCCCCCTCGAAATATGGCCCAAACGACAATGCCATAATTTCGAAGAGTCGCTATCGTTTCTCTTCCGCTTCTTATTCTCATTTGTAGATTGGGAGACATTCACATCATTCATAACATGATTCACATTTTCAGCAAGAGATAACAAATAAAGTTTGTCTTGTCGGAAGGCAAGACCAACACATTTATTATTATCATCAAATAGTTCACATCTGCCATTACCAAAATAACAGCCAAATCCAACATCATCGAGTTTCGATACACTTATCAAATTCCTACGTAAAGAGGGAACATAGAGTACATCTCTGAGCTTAAGTACAAAGCCATCTTTTAGTTCTAAAGCTAAATCGCCGATGGCTTCAACTTCAGCTTGTACTCCATTCGCAACTTTAATCGTTCTTTCTCCTCTTTGCAGGATTCTCCTCCCACTTAACCCCTGTAAAGAATTCGAAACGTGAATTGTTGCACCTGAATCAATCCACCAAGAAGTATTCGAATAACATAAAAACAGGGATTCATCTACACATGTGATAGTGTCATCACCTTTCTTTAGTAGCTTTTTCAGGTAGACAAGGCAATCTCTCTTATAGTGCCCTCTCTTGAAGCATTCCTTGCACTGATCTTTCTCAGCATTGCCATATTTTCTAAAGTCCTCATCCTGAGAGTCCTTTTCTTTTCCCTTTGCATTTGTGTGTTCTTGTGGCTTGGAGGGAGAGCCTTTATTCCACTGGGTTTTCCCCTGTGGTTTCTTGTAAAAGTTCTTTCTTTTATTGTCCTTGACAAGATGAGCAGATTCACCCTGTGCGGACTTGATTCGTTCTTCCTCCTGGACACACATTGCAATGAGCTTTTCAATGTCCCAGTTCTCAGACATCATATTGTAATTCACAGCAAAAGTTTCGAATTCTTTTGGCAGTGAAAGAAAGACCAAGTGGATGAGGAACTTGTCATTGATCCCCAAATCCATGGGCTTTAATTTTGCTGCCATTGTATTCATTTTCAATATGTGCTGACGCACACCACCACCATTGTACTTCTCAGTTACAAGTTTCTGTATGATTGTGCTTGCTGTGGCCTTAGAAGACCCAGTAAACTAGCTTTTTACCCTTTCAAGATAATCAATGGCGGTGATGCATTCTGGGATTGACCCTCGGATTTGTTCTTCAATGGTGGCTTTCGCCACCAATAGGCATTTTCTGTTGGATTGAATCCAACGCCTATGTTCAATATCATATTTCATCCTGACTTCTGCAAAATCACGCTTTCGGGCGTGAAAAGCTTCGTCAGTTTCATCGGTTCTTTTCTCCGGTTCCTCTGGAATAGTAGGACACGGGGATGTTATGGCAAGATCGATCTCTGCCAGTGCAAGTTCTAATTCATACTTCTCCCGCCACACACGGTAGTTGGTACCGTTGAGCGGAGGAATGTTATTGATGTTGACCATTCCTTTAACTCCTGAAATTTATCCAAAGAAAAGTGAGAAACATTCATCATGAAATTGCATGCCTTAATTTAACGTTGGTCAAAATTAAAACATACGATTTCTCTATGCAAAAATATATACATCACCGTTGGGCAGAAGTAAAAAATAGTGCATAGCAATTCATTATAATAATGTTATTAACAACGTTGGTCAGAAAATAACAATATTATAATCTCAACAAATTATCGAAAATCATAATTCACTCAAAATTAAATTATCCCGTTGGTTCAAATTTAATTTAGAGTCAAATTCAATATTTTCTTCGCAGCGGAAACAATTAAAATTGTTCATAATCTTATTTTCCAGAAATTTCAGGTCGAATTGTTCTCTAAACAAAATATCGTTGGATAAAATTGTATAGAGAAAAATTCATTAAAATTTCAATTCAAATACAAAGGAAATTCATAACTATTTCTGGAAATTCTAGGCGCTATGACAGATGGCAATGGCCTGAACACCAAGCGGGATTACATAGATCGCATTCAAATTTCAATTCAAATTTATTCAAATATCAAATTCAATTTAATTCTGGAAATAAAATAGAAGCCGTCACTGTTCATTCAAATGAAACGGCCTGAAAGGCCAAACCGGCCCGGCCCAACATGCGCACGGGCGCGTCCCTCCCGCCCAGGCCGCAACGTGGGCCTGGGCCGGGATTCTCCAGTCCCGCCGCGGCCGAAAGTGGCCTAGTAGAGTGTGGACGGCCACGGACCGTCGGATCGCGGTCACCGCCGATCGGACGGTCGCGCGTCGATTTCGCGGGATCAAAAACCGCCGGCCGACGCCAGCTCCCCGAACCCTAGCTCATTTCAATCGTCTCCCCTCCCCTTTCAACGCAGAGCGGCGGCGGCGGCCGGGAGAGCTCTCTCACCGCGCGCTCCTGGTGGTCTCCCTTCCTCCCCCACCCCCCCCCCCCCCCCCGCGCCGCTCTTCCCTTCTCTCGGCGCGCGCAGGGAGCAGAGCAGCCGCGGCGGTGGCTCAGGGCGCAGTCGCGGTGCCCCGTGGGAAACCCGTCGGCGGACGCGGCGGCGGCGTTCCGAGAGGAGAGCGCCGACGCGGGCCCCCTCGCCGGTGAGTGCGCTCGCCTATGGCGGAGCGCACCGCCGTCGAGCGGCTTCGCGGCGGTGCTATTTGCCAACCGCGCAGCGAGGTATGGATAGGGTATTCTTGTTTTCGGGTTCGAGTTCATTGGAGTGGGGTTTTCGATTTTGGGTTCGGTTTTGATTCGGATCGGATTTCCCTAGTTAGGGTTTCGGTTCGTGTGTTCTAGATGCCGATCCGAGGTTCGATCTTCGTTCTTCTTCCCTAATCCCTCTCTGTTCTTGAGATTTTGGGTTAGGGTGAGGTTCGATTTAGCCGATTAGGCTTGATCCGAGTGGATCCCCTCCGTAGGAGGCCACTGATACCATTGATAGATTTCTAGGATCGTCTAGGAGCGGATCCAGTGGATAGATAGTGATTCGGGTAGTAGAAGTAGATGCAGTTCATATCCATGTACAGAGAGAGAGAAGGTAGAGGTAGGTTACCGACCGGATCCGTCGACCGGATGAGTAGCAGTGGCGGCGGCGGCGTTAGAGTTCATCCCGCCGTCGGCCATGGGCGTCGTAGTCGCGTCCGTAGTCGTGTCGGTCGTCATCCGTGCTCGCCGGCGCGTCGGTGGAGCTTCCCGCCGCTGGCAGCGCACCCTCTAGATCGGTCTAGGGTTTAGGGAATGTCGGTGGGGCGTATGGCGGCGCAGGTGAACTTCGGTTCGCGTGCCCAGCGCCCCGGCCCCCACCTTCCTTATATAGCACTGTGCGACGGGGGCCCACCAACCACATGGTTGGACGCCCTCGATCAGGGCGTGACCTAGGGCCCGTTAGTCCGTTGGGCCTAACGGGAGGAGATCTAACTCTAACACCAGGATCGTGACGCCGAAGGCCCAGACGTCGGCTGCCATGGCGCCACGCGGCCCGGCGTGGGCGTCAGGCTCGAACCGCTCGGGGCTCAAGTACATGCGGGAGCCGA
The DNA here is from genome assembly GCA_022036555.1 of Microstegium vimineum. Lineage (NCBI taxonomy): Eukaryota > Viridiplantae > Streptophyta > Magnoliopsida > Poales > Poaceae > Microstegium > Microstegium vimineum. Next base: position 13,330 of record JAJDON010000166.1, on the reverse strand, counting down.
CGGCGACAGAGACCTTGCGGCTCTCGTCGGCGCGACCGTATAGGATCCTCGAGACGCTGTAATCGCCGATCTTGATGTGGCCCAGGGAGTTGGCGAGGAGATTGTCGGGCCTCAAGTCGAGATGCGCGACGCCGCGGGAGTGGACGTGCGCGAGCCCCTGCAGGCACTGCGCGGCCACCTCAGCGAGGGCGCATTCTGGGATCCCGCACCCTCCTCGGCGGCCAAGGATGTCGCCGAGCGTCCCGGCGTCCATCAGCTCGAGCCTGTAGGCGGTCTCGCCGCTGGCACCGCTGAGAACCGCGTGGCAACGCACGACGTGCGGCGACCCGACAGATCGGCGGAGTGCCTCGGCTTCCTCGTCCGTAGCTCTGCTGGGGTGGGCCGTAGTGGGCCGTCTTGAGCGCGAAATCGGTGCCGGTGCCACGGTGGCGCACCTTGGTGACCACTCCGCAGGTGCCCTCGCCGAGGTGGCAGACGTGCTCCAGGTCCGACAGCCGCAGGTCGACGTCGTCCGCGGGCAGCACCGCTGGCGCCTGCTTCATCATCTCGTGGGGCGCGGCTGGGATCCGGTGGAAGAACTGGTGCGGCGCGACGGGCAACGCCGGGCAAGTCATCGGGCGCTGGGAGGAGACGGCAACGCCAGCGCCGCTGCTCTCGAGGGGGACGCCCACCGCCGCCACAACCATGCCTGAGGGCGGCTGAGGGTTTCGATCCCAATAATGCTGCGTATGACGTACGGCGAGAGGGCGCGGGAGGCCTCCTGGAATTATAGCGCGGGAGGTGGAGTCGGAATCGGAGCGGGTTCAGCGAATTGGCGGCAAGTCTTGAGCTCCCAGCTGACCGACTCGCAGTCGTGGGAGGAGGGCGAATCCGACAGTGGATCTGAAATGCAATACCTCCGGTATAAGCGACCGTGGAGCTTACTGGAAACATCTCATTGGTTGCTTTTTAATGTGGCCCCCGCTTGCATGCACACTTGAGCCGGCTCAACATGTTCTGCCTGTTTCATTTGGCTCAGCTGTAAAGTGGAGTCGGCTCGTTCATTTGGCTCAGTTTTATTCACGCAGGCTCCTCTCTCTCTCTGTATCTATCTCTTGCCCATTCAAAATCCAACGAGGCCGCCGCCGCTCATGTTCACGCCGTGTCCTCCCCCGCTCACGCCGCCTCCGGCTCCGCTCCCGTCCATGCCCCGGACCCGGGCCATGCCCATGCCGCCGCCACCGCGCCGTCGCTGCCCCTCCTTTTTTTTCCCCATCGGCTAGCCTGCCTACCCATGAATCCCTTGCTTCTCGCTCTATCCTCAAGCAGGCATATTTGATACAATCTGTGCGTGCTGATTCGTTGACATGGCCACAAAAGCGGAGAGCACACCCTGAGCCCGCCTTCTTCGTCTCGTGGTGAGTTATGCCTCTCAAATCTGAACTTCCTCACTCTGAACGTGGTTCAAGTGCTTGAACGTTGTGCGTTCGGATTTGTTCAGTGTTGTCATCTATTTTTTTACATTTTATTTCCAGATCTAGATTGTCAAGTTTCAGCCTGTGTTCCTCGTTCCCCTCCAATGCTGCCCGCTGCAAACGCAATGGGTCGAGTAGATGGGAATAATTCTTCTCCAAAATATCCCCATGTTTGCAGCGCAGATCGGAATCCGACTCCGATAGGAGCTTATCCCCATGTTTATGGCGCAGACCGGAATCCGACTCCGATAGGAGCTCAGGTGACCGCTAGCACTGGAGTATGGGTTCCTGGTGATCTTGTCAGATTCAACAACGCCGCCCCATTTTTTCAGGCACCTATGCATTTCCAGTTTGGGGGTAGCACATTCTTCCCATCTCGTGCAAGTGCAGCAGTAATGCATAAGACTGCAATGCATAAGACTGCTGAAGAAATCACCCATGGAGCCAATAACTTGGTTATTCCAAACAATACAAATGGTTTCTTATTGTTGTCGCCATATCAGTACCCTAGGGGCGGTTTGATCCAGTCTCAAGGATGTGATAATTTTTTCGTCCCAATAATGCAAGCGGATTCATCTTCGGGTCACCACATCAGAACCCTGCGGTCGGTTCTGTGCAGTCTAATCAGCAAAAAGATTGGAGACATAATACAAGTTCATTTATTATTTACATGCACATTTGCCAAGGATTTTTATATAGCAATTTCATTGCAAGTGTTATTAGTTTTCTCATTTTATCCCTATCAGGCAATGCAACTTGTTCTAAAGAATTGTATATTACCATGTTTTCTGAAACTTATTATGCCATTTTTCTGAATTTTGGATTCCAATTTCATTAGCTGGATGGATGAGGCGTGGTGGTTGTTGGCGTTGCAGTAGTTCTTTACTTATTTTCTAAAAGAACCAGCTGTTTTCCTGTTTCCACGATAATAAAGGTAATAGAGGTGATTTCAACGTTAATTTGTGTCCAATACTGCAGTATGAAGTTCTACTGAAATTAGCACCAAAGTTTCTATTAGATTAAAAAAATCCATTGGGAGATGTTTATTAAATTTAACTAGGGTTAGTGGTATTATGTATGGTTAGCATCTAAGTGTTTGACTATACTACTATTATATAACTAGCATAAGGTCAAAACACTACTTTGGACAAGTGGTAGGAATCGCAGCTAGTACCACTTCTTTGGTGATGCAATTACATTTGACACAACATACTGTGCAAACATCTACAAAATGCCATTTGGTATATTTGTAGGGGTCAATAACCACTTCCAAAGTGTGTTGTTTGGGGGTGTGCTAATGACCAAGGAAGACACTGATAGTTTCAAATGGGTTTTCACAGAGTTTATCACTTTAATGGGTGGGAAATATCTAGTTACTATCCTAACAGGTATGTATTGTTGTAATGTTCTATATATGATTTCCTGTAGCAGTTTTCTAGATTATATCATTTAAATAAGGTAATGTTGTTTATTTTCAGACCAGTGCAAGGCCATGACAAAGGCAATAAAGGAAGTGTTCCCTGATTCGACTACACATTTATGGTGCAAATGGCATGTTCTACGTTATGCACCAGAAGAATTGGGTCCTGTATATCGAAAAAATGGTCCATTCCGGAGAGATTTCCATTATGTCATAAACCAAATGTTAACTGTTGACGAGTTTGAGAGGGCTTGGGCTGATTTGTTGGAGTGTTATAGTCTGCAAGACAATGAATTCATGAAAAGAACATATGCAAAGAGACATAAGTGGGCAAAGCCTTGGGCTAGGGATACATTTTGTGCTAGAATGGCAAGCACCCAGCGGTCTGAAAGTGCAAACAGTGTTCTAAAGAAGGTGGTACCAAGGAATTCATCGATGAATAGATTTGTGCAACAGTATAACAAACTGTTGTCTCTACGTGCTAGTGCAGAGGAAAAGGCTGAGCATCAAACAAAACAGGTAAGAGGCATCAGTATAATATATTACTTGTGAATTCCTTTCCAACATCAAAAGATTATTAGATTGTCATATTTCCAGCTTTTATGGTTCACACTTTAGTTTTAAGCAAATGGTCCATGTGGTTAAATTAAAATGTTGTTGTTTATTTAGTTGAGTTCTAAGGTATTTTTAGCACTTGTAATGATAATCTACAGCTTGCTGGTTCAGGGTTGCATTCCTACTTGTGGATCTCATTATTTCCACTAGCTGTAAGAAATAACCCTTACTAATACTCATACCAATTTAGTGATGAAAAATTGATCTTCTTTTGAGGGACTGGGTTCCTGTTTGCTAGTGTTGTTCTTCTTACTACCAAATAGACCCTTATGTTTTGTTGTGTTGTTCTTTTTCCCCTTGATGTCTTTTCATGCTATTGCAATTTTTGTCTACGACCCTTAATCTCCAAGAGCAAGATCATATGAACGTAGAGGACTGGTTCTAATGCCACTATTTGTCACAAAGTTTTTTTTTCTTTTTTCAACAATACTGATAACTAGTTATTTGTTGTGTTAATGAGGGACTCCATGTTAATACTTAATACTTGATTACTAAGTCCAAGAAACACCCCTAATATATGAAATGGTAGTCCTAGTTGTTTGCCTTTAGGCATCTAAGAAATTTGTTCTCATAACAGTTGGCCTTCTAAAGCTTTATTTTTTTACGCATGTTCCTCGGACTGCTAATGAGTGGTTACCATTCTATGCATATTATTAATTTGGCTACTATAAACTGGGTTGACATTTTTTTTGTAGTTTGTACATCGTTCAAAGAGACTATGCAATAGAGAAGCATGCTATCAGTGTATACACGAAAAGTTGTTTCCAATTATTTAGTGAGGAGGTTGATAAGGCAACAGAGTACATGGTAGGGGAAGGAGAAGATGACAGTAGTTACTATGTTACCCACAACAATGCAGAGGCAAGAAAACATTGGGCTCGTGTTGTTTTCTCAGTTAAAATTGAGGATGGTGGAGAAAAATATTCCTGTGAGTGTGGCCAGTATGAGCATTTTGGAATGCTCTGCTGCCATGCTATTCAGGTATTTTTTAGGTTTGTATTAATAAACTATTAATACAATCCTTTAATACAAGCATTTTGGAATGCTCTGCTGCCATGCTATTCAGGTATTTTTCAGGTATTTATTCATTATTTTTTAGTTGACCTGGTTTATTCAAAAGATACCTCAGGCTCACATAATGAAAAGGTGGAGTAGAGATGCACGTGATTACCAATATCATAATGGTGTCTGCACATCAGCAGGAGAACAGCTTGGTCAGAGCTTGTTGTATGCTAATGCTCTTGATGTAGTCAAGTCGACAGAGAAAGACCCAAAAGCTGGACAAATTTTAACAATGTACCTGAATATGGCAAGGAAGGAAATTAAACTGTTACATAATGAAAAGTACAGCCAAATGTCTACAATAGATGGAAACACTACAACTGCCTACATGTCTGGATTTGGTAATGAAGGAGAGAACATAGATCTAACTCGATATGACTCAGATGGACAACTAATTGCAAGAAATGTTTATGGTGCTGCTGGTTCCAGTGCATACATGAGTGATGTTGATGTTAATCAAATCAAAGCTCCCTCTGTTCCAAAAAAATCTGGACGTAAAAGGGAAAAAGGTTCAAGCCATTGTTTAAGAGGAAGCGAAAGAGCAGAAAAAGGTACACAACTTCTCCAATGATATGAAAGTTCTCAAGATGAAGGTCTTTTAAGCAACATTTCCATTGGAAATGGTTGTGCACCTTTGAAGAAGCGGCTAAGAAATCAACCAACAAGCGTAATGTTGAATAGTTAGAGATTACTACAAATGGTTCATGAGAGGAAACCCACTGTCATGGCTTTTGTGTAGCATTGAACCTTTAAAACTCATATGTATTAATCTAGGTGAACCACTGACTGGATTGTGTTGTTTTCAATTTGTTAACGCTACATGCTTCATTAGTTGTTAACTTGTTGGAACTTGTTAGTTGCTGAGCATTGCAATATATGAACTTGTTAAGTTGTGCAGAAAAGCGCACCATTTATTTGATTATTTTTTGGGTTATTCCTTTTGTTCCACTGATGCAAAATCTTTTTTTAAATGAAGTACAAAAATTTCAGCAGAGCTGTTGTCGTCAAGGTGGTGTGCGCTTAGGCACCATTTTTTTTAATCTTAGCTGTTGTCGTTTTTATGATGTACATAAAAGGGGGGAATTTCCTTGCAAATATTATGATGATGTGCATAAAAGGGGGGATTTTGCTTTCAAATATTAAGAATATTAAGATTTAGGAATGATGCACACCAAAACGGCAGGGAAACCGCTGGGTGCAAATGGTCCACCTGTTCTTGCATCAAATATAATAGTGGGACAATGACAATATCCTAGTCCACAACGATCAGTAGCCTTCGTAGGCTCTGACAATAAAAAGTACAACAGAATACTGCCACTCGAGCTCAATCAACAAGAACATATATAAAGTAAGACTTGAGGTACCCACATCTTCATAGTAAGATCAATCAACAGAACATATACAAAATAAGACTTCAGGTACCCACATTTTCATGGTAAGATGAAGTCACACGCTAGCAATAGATTCAACATTCCATTGCAGGTGTCATCAGCTTAGTAGCTTACAGACAACCAGTCAGAGACTTCTAAGTCCAATCCACATCTTACAAGATCAATGGTTTGGCAAAAGAAGGAAAACAGTTCTCAAAGACTTCAACATTTCACATTTAAGTATGAAGAACTGCTCTTTAGCAGGTGCTATCATCAGAAATTGTTGAGCTACATAAAACGACTCTGTTGCATGTTATTAATGTTCAGCCCATGCTATCGTGTTTGATAAACATACAAGTCTGGGTGCGCTATTGCACAGCCATCTGGGATTAACTCCCCAAAAAATTGGGTTGATCCAACAAATAAGATTCAGAGAAGAGCTCTCGTGGCCAAGGAACGTGAAAAAGAAATCTCCAATCATGGTCCAGTATTATTGCCCAAATAAACTAGAAATAGCCGTCAGATATCCAGCTAGCTGCAGAAATGGATGAGCACACAATCACATATTACTAGTGCAAACTGTAATTAACATTCTGGTTTCTAAGTTAATAATTGTCTAGCATCAGACATCACTGTGTCCATTATAATATTTCCCAAGTCATGTAATTGGTTATGATAAAAGTTTGTATATCTCTGTCAAAGAAAAATTATATATACTAAAAACCGAATTTCTCCTACATTCAGTTTATGTACCTGCCCTAAGATGCCCTTTCCTGTCTGAGCTTCCACTACCAATCCAGCAGTCATCAGTCCTATAATTGCCAATGCCCCGTTGATCGCTTCTGCTTCACGGCGCCTCTGCAAAACAGACCACAGTGATTCGGATCAAATTTGAAGAGTAAGAAAACACAATGAAGCATCAATATAGAATATAGACTCATATTGGGATTCAGAGGGGGTTGCAGCAGATGAGTTTTCCAGGACAAATAGATACCAACTAATGGATGATGGAATAACTATTTGCTAACAGAAAATTGAAGTAATATATTAATCAAATAATAAACATATATGTTTCTTGAAGCACCAAAGGAATTTCAGCAACTCTCTTATAAGTTATAATTTCCCCTCAGGTAGAGTTTTTTTAAAAAAAAAATAATTAAGAATACATGTCCATGTGAGCATTACTGCAATGCACAATCCACTAAGGTAATATTAAGTTGAATATCCATTTGCAGTTAGGTAAACTTAGGTTAGATGCCTCAACTGAAGAACATGCAATCAAGTTTTCACGCACAGAACAAAATAAATTAGAAATGGAGAACTTGCAGGACAACATGAACAGGAAAAAGCCTAGTTCTGTTTCCAGTTATCTGAAACAATGATGCATCACCGACTATTGGTCCAAACAAAAGATAGATGTCTTCCACTTGTCCCTATTACGAAGATTCCTTCCTTTAGCATATATGATTGATTTAATGTAAGGAATGATACACCCTAATAATGTCTACTGCAATATAAACTGCCCAAACTTCAACTAAACCTCACTGCATTCTAGAAAATCGAAATGTAGCACTATAAGTATGAGTTGGATAGAAGCCACATCTATTATCAGTTTATTGTAGAAAGATTAATCATTCAGAGAACGCAACAAATTTATATTTAAAGACACCAAAAAGATTAAGTGAAGAAAATGAGCAATTACATAAATGCACGGATCTGTCACCCTAAAATAAAGAAACAGTTAAAAATATGAGGTAGCAAATTTAAAGGCAATTAAGAACAGCGATATAGTACAGAGCGAATCTGAAATTTGTGACAACTAAAAGCTAAAATTTGGATTATTATATTATATATTTAAAGATATAAAATAATATTAGGTGGACAAAATGAGCAAGTGGATGCAAGCACGGATATGTCAGCTTAAAAGAAAGAAATAGTTAAAATCTGATGGACCAAAATAAAAACGCATTGAAGAACAGCCACCATAGAGTGAAGAACAGATCTGAAGTTTTTGGGAAATAAAAGCAAAAAATGCAAGATCTGTCACCGTAAAAGAAAATAAACAGGTAAGATCCGAGACATGAAAATAAAGTACAGAGAAAAACAATACATAACCAATCTGAAAACTTTGACAAATAAAAGCTAAAATCATAGGAATGAGGACTGAGTGGATCAATTCGGAGAGAAAGAAAGCTGAAGCAGTATGTACTAGACCTAATCTTCAGAGCTCGTGAATAGAGAAAGAGAGAATAGAGAGAAAGAATGGAGCAAAAATCAGAGAACCATTGAGTTTGTACATATATCGGATTCAAGAAAACAACCAAGAACATATGAAACAGAGCACTGTGAGCTCGTGGATTTAGAGGGAGAATCACTTCTCACAAGGGGTGAGAGGATCTAATCGACGAGAGAACAGGAAGCGGCAGCAGTGAATCTGAATCCTGAGAGATCGTGAAAGGAAAAAAGAGAGAGAATAGAGAGAGAATGGAAGAGAAGAGAGAGAGAGAGAGGATATTGAGGATACGGTACTGTGAACCAGCTGAAGGAGCCGAACAGCCATCCTCAGCCGAGCCAAGAAAATGAGCCAAGATTGTTGAGCCGGCTAGCTCCATGCGATCTCAAGTACACATGCATATGGGGTTCATGTCAAAAAGTACCCAATAAGAGAGGAGGAGCAAGCTTCACGACCGCTCATGCGTGAGGAATTTTCGCTCTGGACAGTGGATACACCGCCATACTAGTCCCACCAGTCACCCAGTATATAGGACATGCGTGACTTGAAGTAGCAACCAAGCAAAGGAAAAAAAAAAGGAAGGAAACCGAGGTACTAGTATATGATTGGTGGATAACTAATAAGACACTGGTATATGATTTATTAGTTGTCATCCAAAGATTGATGGACTTGTACCATCAGGGCCATGTTAATTTCGCGTAGTTCCTACACATGGCTACCTCCTTTGGAAGTTGAGCTTCATGATGGCGAAGCCGAAAAGGAAAGCAAAGAAGACGGCGAACGCCACGACCACCGCGGCCACCACGCCCAACCAGCTGTGCTTGAAGCCGAAGTACTTCTCCACGAAAACATTCACGGGGACGCCGTTGTCCATGGGCGTCGTGATGTCCCCGAACTGAGACACGACCAGCCCATACAAAGTCCACGCCACAGGGCACGCCCAACAGTACCACTTCCACCAGATTGGGACTTTCTGAGCATGTTGCCATGCCAAAAAAGGGAAGAAATGAGTTCCACAGCTGGCCAGAAAATTAAACTTGTCGGAGTGGGAGGGGATGGAGCAATAACGGGACTTACCGGCCGAGGGATGATGAATCCAGAGAAGAGGATCCAGATGCCATAGAATGCCGAGGAGACGATCGACGCGACATGGTAGCTCGGCGTCAAGCCCACAGCCATCATGCCATAGAATGTGAAATAGAGAAAGGTGAAGTACATGAAGAAGAGGTACCAGAAGAATTTGGCAACTGTCCATTCAAACCCAATCATCGAGTACACTATGATCCCGTATATGGTGGCCTGAGCCAGAGTGTATGGGAGTTCGATGGTAACCTATATATATATATACAACAGAAATTTTAGCGATGTCATTAGTGGTCTCTTATCGATAGAAGGTACTATATATATATATCAAGAGTTTATATGAGAGCTGCTCGCTTGTCCAAATGCATATGCCAGAGCTGAGTACATGCCGGCCGCTCTTTCACGGTAAAACACGGTCCGCTCCACAGAGACTACTGGCTGGACAGATGTAGCATTCAAGATGCCGATGAACGTCACTGCAGTATACATAGACCCCATGGCGTTGAACAAATCTTGTGATTGACCACTGGTAGGAGAATCAACAGGTTGAGATTCTTTTTTTTTTCTTTGAGATGTTCACACACTAGATAGTTGCGATGTGGCAGATACTTACATTTTACCACCAAGGTCCCAGAAGATGGTGCCAAAGATAAGCGCTATGATAGTCGTGAAAAATAGCCTAACGGCATTGTAAGAAGAATTCCTCCAATATGACAGGTTCTGCTTCCACAAGCAAGCCAGGCATTGCATGAAGAAAGACTGCGAGTACTGGTTACGGAAATGAAGGTCAGTTGAACCTGCTGGTGGTTCGCTTAACTCTTGTATCAAAGCCTTGTTCCTCCTAAGGAATATAATATTACAATATCATGGTGTAGCAATGATGTGGAAAGAAGAAATTTTCAGGGAAGTAATCACTGGTTATGAAACATATATCATACATACCAGTTCTCTAAGATGCAAAGTGACTCAAAATATTTTCTACCTACTTCCTCAATCTCTTTTTAATTGTCACTATGTATTCGTGCTGGTCAAACTTTCTTATATTTGACTAGATTTGTAGAAAATATTAACAAAGTTTGTATCTTCAAATAAGTAAATCATGAAAATAGATTCAAGGATCTATTAGATGATATTAATTATGTACCATAAATATTAATATTTTCTTATATATATTTGGTCAAAGTTGAAGTTGCTTGATTTTTTGGGAAGTGGGAATGACAGTTAAAAACGGACAGAGGAAGTAGTCATTGAAATGGTGACTCTATTGAACAAATAAGAGTGGTAGGATGTGTGTACGTGCGTTTATAGGAATGAATGTGCATTATATGTATATGATTGTCTCTATCTGTACTAGATTCGCTAAAAAAAGGGTTGTATATGTACAAAAGAAATTATATTTCAAAGCAAAAGCAAAATGACGAAAGCATGTTTGAACTTTTGATATTTTTTCAATTTATTCAAAACTAAATTCAGAATCCAACATAAGAATTCTGACTTCTAGGTCCAACCTTTAACATTTTAAACTTTAATAGAAAAATCCAGTTGGATTAAAATGCTCTCCCCCTGGTCCTGAGTACACTAGTTAAACCAATGAAGTCCAAAAGAATCATGAAATCACCGTCCCTGGTCCAGGTTCAAATGCTTTTGCCATCAACTGTATTAGATCACATGTTATAGCACAGATATTTGTTACAATCTGCAACTTTTTTCAAGGGAACAAACTAGAAGCTAAAGTTTCAGTACTAACTACAAAGAATTTGTAAGTTCAGAGGGCATTGAAATGGCACCACAATTGCAGGGTAGATTAGACCCAATATTTTAAGGGTCAATAAATACTTCAGGCATAGATTTTGCGCATCAGGGCTGCAGGCTGCTAGTAGTGTAGTTTAAACCAAATACATAGGGCAATACGAAACTCTGGGGATGAAGTAAATAGGAGGGTTGTAAGTTACTCACTGGTATAATTCAGATTTCTTGTAGAGGTCACTAAAATCAACACCTAGTATCTGTTCTTGTGAGACTGTTGTTACTTCTAATATCCATGTTGCTGGATTGTAGCCATCTTTAATTTTCTTGACTCCGTGAATTCCCTAGACAATATGAGCAATATAATGTAATCAGCAAATTGATGCAATAAAGTCAACCATTTAAAAAAAAAGTTATAGTACTAATATCATGACACCTCAAAATACTTCATGAGCTCAGAAGAATGATGGCCTAGTGGACCAACATAGATCTCCTCTCCTCCTCGCTTCATAAGGAAAAGCTGCAACAATTCATCAAACACCTTAGGCTCTGCAACATTTTTTATATATTATAAATATAAGACCAACCACGATCAATTACAGAGACGGAACGGGCCCCCCTCCCCTATGCCACAAAAAAAATTTAGACCCCCTATGATTTCTATGCTATGAAGACGCTGCAAAGTGAGGCTCAAATGAAAAAAAAGTAAGTTTCTTTTATCCTCTTTTACAAAAGAGTCACATCTATGTGTTGTCACAACAAAAACTATGATTATATGGTTATTTCTATTATATATATACACTTTGCTTGTCCTTGTATTTTGTCTGGCCACACTAGTCACCCCTTTCTCATTTTGCTGGTTCTGCCAGTGATCAATTAGAATTCAAAATCAGCCTAGTTATCCAGATGCAAAGTAATGGGAAGAAGAAATCACTGGAAAGTACAAAGATCCACCATAAACTCACTTCATCGAATGCTTCAAATATGTCAATGCTAGGCTGATGAATTGTGCAGACTACAGTTCTACCTGTATCAACAGTATTCCTCACTGTCCTCATAACAATTGCAGCTGCTCGGGCATCAAGACCAGAGGTTGGCTCATCCATGAAAATGATTGAGGGATTTGCAACCAGTTCCACAGCAATGGTCAATCTTTTCCTCTGCTCAGTTGACAGACCATGCACACCAGGAAGTCCAACCAAAGCATTTCTGAGTGGCTTGAGCTCCACAAGCTCCATAACCTCCTCAATGAACATCTGCGTGCATGAAGGTAAGCAATGGGAGAAAATTGTTATTATAGGACTCTAAAACAATGGGCTTCGCTATTATAGGACTTCAAACGTCGACTTCGCTAAAACGACTGTTCAAACATTCACACATTGTTATAATGACATTTGACTATTTTAATCATTTTTTGTCAATTAAAATACATGTATTTTTACGTGATGTGACTGTACTACCCTTCGATCTGTCTGTTCAAGTAAGAGATCGACGGTCAAGTAAGAGATCGACGGTTCATTTCCTCCTAGCTTCTTCGCGGCGTCTCCCAGCTCACGCCCACGCCGGCGGCCGACCCGTTCTCGACGTTGTCTGCCCCTCCCTCGACGTCGCCTAGCCATGGCCGCCAGGACGCAGGGGTGCCCTAGGGCTGGCCGGACTGGCCGACGTGCCCACGCCGGCAGCCGCCCCGCCCTCGACGTTGCCCAGCCCTTGCCGCCTAGATGCACGGGGCGCCCTAGGGCTGGCCGGATTGGACGGAATGCCCACGACATCACCCGCTCCCCCCTCGACGGCGGCCAGCGTGCCGATCACAGCGGCCAGCGAACCCAGCATGGCGTCCAGCGCGCCCATCACGGCCACGACACCGAGCACGCCGTCCAGCGATACCCATCCTGCCTGCGAGGCGGCGGCACCAACCAGCCACCCTGCGAGCCCTGGTAGGTTGCGGTAGCAGGCAGGAAGCCGGCCTGCCAGCCACGTACGACAGCAGGCAAAAGTAGCAAACCAGCCACCACCGTACGCACACATGTTGTGCAAATGCTAAATGAGTTAGAAGGGCAATAAGGTCACATCATGGCAAAGTATATGTATTTTAGTTCACAAAATTTTGATTAAAATGGTCAAATGTCATTATAACAATGTGTTAATGTTTCAAGAGTCGTTTTAGCGAAGTCGACGTTTGAAGTCCTATAATAACGAAGCCCATTGTTTTGGAGTCCTATAATAACAATTTTCTCAAGCAATGGTGTCTAATATATCAAGTATAGATAGAGGTTGGAAGTTGAATTATCTATTCTGTTTGACTGACCTTTCTGGTGTTTGAATCTACATCCCTATGAAGGCGGAG
>JAJDON010000165.1:0-21261 GCA_022036555.1 Microstegium vimineum | reverse complement strand
CTCGTACCACTTGACTCTTTTCTCCAAGAGGACATAAAAACGCTCTTTTAGATAATTTTAAGTTTAATCCCTGGCTAACAAGGAAAAACTCCCAGTTTTTTTATCTAGTTTTCTAAAAGAATAATAGATCTTCTTACCTTTTTTTAAAGACCAGATGTGTATCTTGCCCATCCCTTAGGTTTGTCAACCTTCGAATTTTAGACTGCCACGCTCTAAAGGATCAACCCCAAGGGGGTTTGAGATTGCCAGATATTTGCAACCATGTCAAGAAACCGCGGGTAACCCAAACCTCTCTCAAACTTAAAGTCTGTTCTCAGCCCCGGGGGTCGATGCTCCGTGTTGAAATGGGGAGATGATCGAGATTTCCTGTCCCGGGTTCTCCGAAACCTAGGGAATTGATCCCCTCATTCCGTGCACGAGAACCGTCTAATTTCTCAAAAATTGGGTTGTCCCCGCCCTTTCCAAGTTATGGCGGCCGGGTCTCACTATCCCCCTTAGATCCAAAGGGAGTCGTGACCGCATTAAAAGATTTGGCCATTTTTGTCAAAACCCCCAAGCTCTTATCAACAAATCACAAAAATATTAAAATCACCCCCCCTATAATAACAAAGGGGGTTTTTTTTTGAGCAAGTGTTACCATTTCAAGAAAAGGGCACTCTTTGAAAAATGTTTGCTGGCCCCCAAAAACTGAAAACACGAAATTTTGAAGCATTTATTTTGTATCTTGGGGAAAATTTAATATAAAAAATCTCCCTCGTCAAGGGCTCCTAATCAAAAGTCCCAGTCGACACCGAGAAGATCCCACGGATCTACCACGGGGCCATGGTATGCCAAAAAAAATCTTTCCCGCCAAAAAAGATTTTTGAGGACAGATCGGGGAAATAATCCCCCCCCCCTTAGAGGAGCAATAAAATTTATTTGTTCTTTTCCCTTTAAATAATTTTGTCAAAACATTGCTTACCAATCTGAAGACCTTTGCATTCAAAAACTCCTTTCAATTTTAAACTAATTTTTGAGGAGGTCTTTGGTTTTTTTTTGGGGAATTTAAAACCCTTCCAATATGCGTGCCTTTATATTTTTTCTTCCGGGGTATAGGGGGAAAAGATCATGATTTGATCCTCTCCCAAACATCATGTTTTTCGTTTAGATTTCCACAAGCGTGGGTAGAACGCCTCAATCGGGCATTCCGCTTACATCACTTTTTTAAAAAGAGGCAAGGGTTTTTAAGAGAACCCTTTTTTTTTACAATTTAGAAATAACCTATCTACCTCTAAATTTTTTAAAACTACACTTTTTTGGGACCAGGTTATGCCCCTTTCCCACCAAGGTTTTAAAAAAACTTTTGAGACTGGGGAAGGTATGAAAAAAGTTTCCTGGAAACGATTCTTTCTCGCAACAGCCTTTTCCCCCTTGTGGGGATGGAGATGTCCGCCATTGCCTGTTTGTTGCTGGGGGCGCAACTCCACCGAGGGCTCCGACACCGTTTCCGAGTTGGCAGAGGATGGCACATCCAGCCTCCATGCGCCAGCTCGGGAGGATGGAGGCAACAGCGGTCGCGCCCACCAGCTCAGGATTCGGTGGGGGCCAGCTGCCCCCCGGAGGGGCTGTCCGACGTGTGCTCCCTCTGCTGCTCAGAGGACAGGTATGCTGACCTGTGCCCCCCGGCGTCGGTGAGGGGGGAGCACCGGTCGGCTCCCACTGGCTGTCCGGCTGAGTGGCCCGCTAACCTGTTGCCCCCCAGCAGCGGAGATGAGGGGGCATCGGTCGGCAGCCATGGCTACCTACCCCTAGAGTCGGAGAGGAGGGGGGTACCAGTTCGGCAGTGACGGCTAAGTGGACGGGGGGGGCAGGTCCAGATTGCATGGGGGTGGTTGATGATGAAAGAGCCCCCGTACTGTCCTGGACCAGGGCGATGACGTCCTCCGCGCAATGGAAAGGTTTCAACAGAGCCTCCCCATTTTCCATAGAATCCGCCAAAAAAACATTTCGAAGTTTAGATTGTTAGATGGAAAATCAAAATCATTAAACATCTGCCAACTCTCCTGACGCGTCAACTGCTCAAGCATTGACCCTAAAACTAATTTCATTTATCAGTTCTTTGCATGCCGTGTCCATGCAACATTCACCATAGTGGCTAACTGCTCGTGAGTCAAGTTTTTAGGAGAACTTGGGTGTCGCCCGACTTGCTAATATTATTTTCAGGGGTAAGGGTCAGGGTTTTCTGCATCCTCCATCTATCGATCTTCCCCCTTCCGCATCCTTATCAGCATCACCCCAAAAAATCAAACATCCTCAGGGTCAAAAAAAGTATCATTTCTGCACCACTTCATCAGGTTTAAAGTATAGGCGATAAATACTATTTATTGCACAAACATCAGCCATATTAGGATTTTTTTTTGTATCCAGGACCGCCCCTAGGGTGCGTAACCGGACCAGAAAGCTCGAAGGTGGACCATATCCACCTTTTGAGTGGCACCAATGATGGATCCAACTTTCCACAGGGAAGGAAAGGGCCGCAACACCCGTGGAACATTGGTGACCATTATCCAAACCTTGTCCCAAAACTCCTTATTGGTTGGACATCATCTACAAACACATCAAAGATAATAGTGCCCTCTTTGTTCTTAGTTGTGAAGGTACGGATGGCGACCATACGCTCTAACTCATCTAAGCTCGGAAAGGAACAACAAACGAATTGACACCATGGACCTGCACATCCCCCAATCCCACCGAATTGGAATTATCCTGGGCCCAATTCCGAGCGGAGAACTGCGCAGACACCATCGCCGCCTCCACCGTGATGAGAGCGGCTATAGAAGACTGGGTAGGGATGACAATTTGGTTATTCCTTTTCTGCTTGAAAACTGGAAAAAACCCCATCCCATCCTCATTTGGGGCCGCAATAGGCCACTGTAGGGTTTTGGGCCTCGAAGTAGCGGACAGTGATTAGTGTAAATGCTCCTCCAAACATTGTTGCATTCTAGCTTCACGGATTGTTCCTTGCGCTTCCACTTCTGCTTTCCCTGTTTGTCATCCAGTACAAACAAACCAGTGTTGTCGGGATTGGCGCCAAAGGGGTGACACCATGGGCACGTCCCCCCGCCCTGATTTCTATGGCCAGCCCCTGGCTTTCCCTTTCGGCGCCACCAACGCGAACAAAGTCACGCTGACCTGCACCCGTGTTCACCACCGTGTCCACCCTGGAGTTCTGATGTGGGTGCCGCAGGCTTAGGGCCTCCGCGAACCCCGAGCACGCCCATCGCCACGCCAACAGTAGGGTGTCCCCCACCCTCGGCCGCCGCTTGACTCAGAGGCTTGGGGCCGCCCCTAGCTCCACGGCCCTGCCCCCGTCCCCCGCGATCGCGGCCGAAGGCGTCAGGGTGGAACCACGACCTCTGCCAGCGGCGAGTCTCGGGGCGCCACGGCCAACAAAAGCCCGACCTCGCTTGAAGTTATTGTTCCCGGCCATGAGGGAGTCGCAGTAGGAAGAGCTTCACGACGCTGGCGGCGTGGAGCGATGCGTTGCGGTTCCGGAACGGCGGCTGAGTGGAAAGCACGATGTCAATCAGGCGCCGCCTGGGTCCACCCGAACCCTGAGTCGAGGTCGGGGTAGGGTTAGGCCTTACGGACTTTGGGGGCCCGGGGCTTTCCCTTGGGACGTCACCAGACACGTGTGGTTCGGGCCCCAAAATTTCACCTGTTGGGCTGGGCCCTTTTATTTGAAATTTAAAACCCCGAGAATTAGATCTTTTATTCCACCATGGACGTTGCTTCCATCTCGATTGGCGGACCGGCGCCATTTTTTTGCACAGGGATTGGGGGAAAAGGGGGCTTTACCATAAAAAAAACCAAATTTTAATTTTCCCAAAAATAAAAATTTGTGCCCTTTTTTCTAGGGAGGCCCCCTTGGTTGCCAATTTTTCCGACAAGGGGAAAAAAAAAAGGTTATTTTTAAAAAAAAAATGCCCCCATATTTTTTGGGGTTTCCCGGGGTTTTACCCTGCAAAAACAATGGGGGAAAATTGGGGTTCCCCCCAATTTTTTTTTTTTTTTTTTTGGGAGGGAAAAAAAGTTTTTTGGGGGGGAAGTTCCCCCGGGGGGGGAAAAATAATTTTTAATTTATTTTTTCCCCATGGGGGTTTTCCTAGAAAATTCCCACCTTTTTTTTCGGCCGGGAAAGGGGTTAATTTGGAAAAAAACAAAGGTAAAAAACCCCTTCCCCCCAAAAAATTATAGGGGGGTTAAAACCTTAAATTTTTCCCTTTTGGGGATAAAGGGAAACAATTTTTCCCCCAATTTAATTGCTTTGGGAGGGTTTTCCTTTTTTTTAAAATTTTAAAAAAATTATGAGATTAAATTTTCTTAATTGGCCCCCCAAAGGGGGTTTTCTACCAATTTTGGCATAAATTTTTTCATTTTGCAAAACCCCCAAAATTAAAAGTTCCCCCCCCCCAAACAACCCCCCCCCCCCCCCCCCCAACTTTTGGGGGTTGAACCCCAGGGGGTTTGGGCCCCCCTTTTAAGGATTGTTGGTTTGGTTTTTTAAAAAAAAATTCCTTTGGAAATTAAAGGAAAAATTATTCAATGAGGTCAACCCCCCCAAGAAAATTTTTTGGGTTTTTCCCGTTTCAAAAAGTTATTTTTTTGGTTTAAGATAACTTAAAATGGGAAATGTTTACAAAGACCCCTTAAGGGGTTTTTTTTCCCAAATTTGGGGAAACATAAAATAAAAATTAACCTTTGTTTTTTTTCCCCGGGGGGCCGCGGGGGGTTTGGAACTGTTTTGGGGCCCCCTTAAAAAACTTTAATCCTCTGCCACTTCCCTGGGCAAAATTTTTGGAGAAAAAATTGGGGGGAAAATAGAAAACCCTTTTAAATTATTTCAGGGGCAACATTTTTTTAAGAAAAAAAATTATAATTTTCCCCTTTTTTTACCTCTCAAAAAATTTTAAAATAAAATTTAATTTTAAAAAAATAAAAATTTATTTTTGGGTTCCCTTGAATAAAAAATATAAAAGGGTTTCTTAAGCCCAAAATTTTTGGTTTTTTTTATAAATTTTTAAAATTTTGGGGAATCAAATTTTCCCTTAAGTTAAAGTTGGAAGGGTTTAAAAATTTTCTCGACCAACTTACTTTTTTAAAAAAAAAATTTTTAAATTTTTTAATACTTTTTAAATAAAAAATGTTTTTGAAAAAAAAAATATTTAAAATGGGGAACCATGCCATTTAACAAAATAATTTTATTTTTTGGTAATTTTTCTTTTTTAAAAAAAATTTAGTTTTTTTAAACCCTAAATTTTTTTTTTAAATCCCAAAAAATTTGGGAAAAAAATTTTGTTTAAAAACATAAATTCGGGTTTGGGGGAAATTTTTTCGACCAAGAAATTAAAAATTTTTAATTTTTTTAAATTAAAAAAAAAATAAAGTTTTAAATTGCTCCAATCCCAAAATAATTTTTTTTCCCAATGGTTTTAAAATTTTTGTTCCCATTTGGGTTGGAAAGTTTTTTTTTTTTTTTTAAAAAAGGTTTTAAATATAATTTTTTTTAAATTTTTTCCCAGGTTTTAAATTTTGGGGGAAATTTTTTTTAAAATTATTTTTTTTTTTTAAATAAAAGTTTTTTAATTAAAAAATAAAAATTGTAAAAAAAATTTAATTTTAAATTGTTTTAAAAAAAATCTTTTTTAATTTTATTTTTAAAAATTTTTTTGGAATTAAAAAACTTGGGGTTTTTTTAAATTGTTTTTCAAAATTTAATTTTTTTTTTTTTTTTAAAATTATTTAAATTTCCAAGGCCCGGGTTTTAAAGGAAAAAAATTGTTTTTCAAAATGAAGGCAAAAAAATGTTTTTAAATTTTTTAAAAAAGGTTTTTTAAAAAAAATTTTTTGGAATTTAAAAAAAATTTCTTTTTTTTCCCAAAGGTTTAAAAAAATTTTTTGGGGGTTTTTGGATTAAAAATTTTTACAGATTTAAATTTAAAATTAAAAAAAATAAAAGTGAAAAAATTTATTTTTAAAAAATAAATTTTAAAATTTTTTGACGATAAGTTTTTTAAAAAAAAAATATTTTTAAAAGAAATGTTTTCCCGGATTAAAAAATTGGAATTGTTTGTGTTTTTTTATATTAAAAAATTAAAATTTACCTATCTTAAATTTGGGTAAAATTTTAAGGGGAAAAAAGGTTTTGTTATATTTTATTTTAAATTTTTTATTAAAAATTTTCCTTTTTTTATGGAAAATTATTTTTTTTTCAACCCCTGTTCATTTTTCCTTTATTTTTAACCCCAAATTTTAAAATATAAAAATTAATTTTGAAAAAAATCCTTCCTTTAAAAATTTTTTCCCTTTTTCTAACATAAATTTATTTTTTGGGCAAAATTTTTTTTTTTTTTTTAAAAAATTTTAAAATTTTCTGGCCAAAAAAAGATTTTTCCCCTTTTAAGAAGGGAAAAAAAGCCGTGTGTTAAAAACTTTCAATCTCTTTTTCCTTTTTAAAAAAAAAAATTTAACCGACTTTCCTTTTTTGTAAAAAATTTTAAAAAATTAAAAGGGCTTCTTAAAATTAAAGTCCTCCCCCTGTTTTAAATCCTTTGGGGTAAATTTGGAACCCCAAAAAGTTTTAACTGGCTTTTACCAAAAGTTTTTTTAAAAATTGAAAAAAAAAATTCCCCTTTTCCCCTAACAAGATCAGTTTTTCCCGTTTTTTTTTTTATTGGGGGAAAAAATGGGATTAAGGGGCGGTTTTAAAAAAAAAATTATTTTCTTTTTTAAAATTTTAAAATTTGTTTATTTTCCCCATTTTTATGGGGTTTTTCTTTTTTTTTATTTTATGGTGTTAAAAATTTAAATTATTTTGGGTTTCATGCTGGGGGCCCCGGGGGGTTTTTTATTTTTTTGGAAATTCTTTAATAAATTAATTTGTGGTTTTAAAAAAAACAAAATATTTTTAAAATTTTGTGTTTTAAATCTTTTTTAGGTTTGGGGTTAATTTTAAATTTTAAAAATTGGGGTTAACTTTTTTTTTTTTTTTAAAAAAATTGGAATTTTAATTTTTTTTTTAAATTTTAAAATTTTTAAACTTAAGGGTTTGGGGGAATTAAAATTTGGGGGTTTGATTTTTTGTTTTTTAAAAGGGTTTGGGATTTTAATTTTTCTTTTTTTTAAAAAAAGGTTGGGAAAAATTTTTCATGTACTTTGGGTTTTTTTCAAAAAATTTTGTTAAAAAATGATTGTTTATTTATTTTTTGAAAAATTTAATTTACTTTTGGGAAAAGTTTTAAAATTTTTTTAAAAAAAAATTTTAAAAGGGTTTAAAAATTGGGGGGGGGTTTTTAAAAAAATTTAAATTGAATTGGTTTTTTAAAATTAATTTTTGTTATTTTTTTTTTTAAAAAACCTTAAAAGGGGTTTTGTTAAATTTTTCAAGTCCCAAATTTTCCCGGGTTTTAAAATTTCCTTTTATAAAAATATTTTTAAAAAAAAATTTTTTTTTTAATTTGGTTAAACCGAAAGGAAATTTTTTTATCAAAAATTGAAATTTGGAAAAATTATAATAAAAATCTTTTTTGGGGGAATTTTTTTTTTTTTTAAAGGCTTTACAATTTTTCCTTCCAAATTAAAATAAAAAAATTGGGAGAAAGGGGAAAAAAAATTTTTAAAAACTTTAAAAGGGGTGCCCCAACTTTAGTTTAAAATTTGGTAAAAAAAAAGGGTTATTGTTCCCCCTTGTGAAAAAACCAGGCTTAGGGGAAAAAGGGGCCCGAAGAAATTTTTTTTCCTTAAGGGGGTTAAACTTTAAAAAAATTTGGGTTAAAAAGGGGAAAAATTTCCCTTTTTTCCCATTCCCGGGCAAAAAATTTTTGGTGGAACTATTGGGGACAAAAAGGGGGAAAAGGGGGGCTTTTTTTTAGGGAATTTTTTTCAAAAACCTTTAAAAAGGGGCCTTTCCCCCAAATTTTTTGGCAAGTTTTATCCAATTTGGGGGGGGTTAATTTTTCATACTAAAAAGAAAAATTTTTATCCCTTTTTTTTGAAAAAAATTCTTTAAAATTGTTTTTGGCCGGTTTAAAAAATAAAAATTTTTAAACTTTTTTAAGTTTTAATGAAATAATGTTAAAAAAAATTTTAAAATCGAAATTGAAATTTTTCCTTAATTTTTTGGAATTTAATTTTATTTTTTTTAATCCGCCCTTTTTATAAAAATTTTGGAAGTTGAAAGGAAAAGGGTTTTTAATTTTTGATTCAGGGTTTTTTAAAAAAGGGTTTGAAAAACGAAATTTGGTTTTTAAATTTTTTGTTAAAAAAGGGTGGTTTTTTTTGGGGTTGGTTTTCCATTTTTGGGGTTTAATTAATTTAATTGGTTACTTTTAGGTTTTTAAGGAGAAAAGTTGGAACCTTTTATTTATTTTTTTTAAAGGGGTTTTTTTCCCACTTAGGGGTTTTGAAAAAGATCCACCCTTTAAAAATTTCTTTAATTAAAAAATGGGGGTTTTAAAAAATTTTTAAAAATTTTTTTAGAAAATTCCAAAGGGTTGGGTTTTTAACAAAAAAGGGAAAGAAATCAATTTAAGGGGGTTTAAATTTTTTTGTTTTTAGGAGGGAATAAAAAAACCAAAAAAAAACCCAAAAAAATTTAAAAAAAAAAAATAAAGGGGATTATTATGGTTTAAAAAAAAACCTTATTTTTTGATTGGACCCCTTTTTTATTTTTAAAGGGGTTTTTTCCAAAAAAAATTTTTTTGGGCCTGGGAAGTTTCTGATGAAAAAAATATAAAGGGGAAAGAACATAGGTCCTTGGCAGATTGTAAAAAATTTTTTAAATTTGCGGGGAAAAGAAAACAGCACGGTTTGAAGGGGGTTTTGTGGGGGGTATTTGTTTTGGGGAAAAAAAAATCCATTTGGGAGGGAAGCAAAAATTTTTCACAAACAAAAAAACCCATGCAAAATAAAAACCTTTTAGGGTTTTTTAAAAAAAAAAAATGATCTTTGCCAAAATTTTTTTCGGGAAAAATATCCCACAGGAGTTGATTTTTAAATTATTTTCTACCCCCTTTTATTTTAAATAAAAAAAACTAAGGAGGGGGTTTCATACCTTTAAAGATGCTTTTTTTGAAAGGGGAAAATTAATTGAAAAAATTTGTCCAATTAATTTATTCCCTAACCGGGGGGCCTTAAAACCTTAAAAAGGTGGGGATAAATTTTTTAAAAAAAATTACATAGGGTTTTGTTTTATTTTTAAGTTTTAATTTAAATTTTAAAGAAAAATAAATTTATTTCTTATTATAAAGGATTTTTAAAAGGGAAAAAAAAGGGTTTTTAAAATTAAAAAGAAAGTAAAATTTAATATTAATTGTTGGGGGAAAAGATTTTTAGTTTTTTTTTCCTAAAAATTTAAAAAAAAATTAAAATTTTTCCCAAATTTGAAGTAATTTAAAAAATAAAATTATAAAAGAAAAATTTAAGGGTTTTTGTTTTTTTTTAAAAAAAAAACCAAAAAAAAATTTAAGTAAAAAGAAAAAAAACAATTTAAAAAAAGTTAAAAAAGGGGATTTTCTTTTTAAAAATTTTTGATTTTTTTTAATTGGGTATTCTTCCTTTTTTCTTTATTAAAAATTTAAAAAAAAAAAAAAACCCCAAAAAATTAAAAATTAATTTTTCTTTTAAAAAAAAAAAAAATTATAAAATTCCAGGTTAAAAAAAGGGAAAAAAAATTTGTTAAAAAAAAAATTTTTAAAATTTTTGTAACCCAAAAAAATTTTTAAAGGTTTTTTCCCCAAAATTTTAATAATTAATTTTTAAAAAAAATTTATAATGAAATTTATTAAATTTATTTTTTAAAAAAAAAAATATTTTTTTGTAAAAATTTTCTTATTTTGGAAAATTTAAAAAAAAAAAAGGGAAATTGAAAAAATTTTTTAAAAAAAATTAAAAAGAAATTAAATTTAAATAGGGGAAGTTTTGTTAAAAAAAATTTGTTTTTTATCTTAAAAAAAAAAATTTAAAGAATTTTAATTTAAATTAATTTGATTAATTTTTTTTAAAATTTTTTTATTTTCGGGGGCCTTTAAAGGGGAAAAAAGGTTTTGGTTGTTTTGGGGGGTGAAATAGATGGAACAGGGCACTTTTGTCTCTTCCTTATCAAAACAAGATAGTGTACTAAAGGGCATAGGGGGTGGCTCCCGGGCCAGCCATAAAAAACCGGGCTTACAAAAGGATAAATTAAGTATTTTGGGGAACCAATTTGGAAAAAAAAAAAATCTACTGCCCATCGGGTTTATAAAAAAAGGGCAAAAGAGTGTATAAGATAGTTGAAAATTTTTAAAATTTTGTGTTTAAAAAAAAAGCCCAAAAAAAGATGGGAAACCAAAAAAAGGGTTTAAAGGAAAAAAAAAGGGGGGGAAAAACCCCCTTTTAAAAAAGGGAATTCTATTTTTCTTTAATTTTATTTTATCGAAACGGGAAAAAAAGGGACTTAGCCCGTAGGACTTCGATCGTTGGATGCTTTGTTCAGAAAAAAAAAACGTGTTTGGACTCGTGGGTTTAAAATTTTGGGTTTAACTTAAAGAAAAAAAAAAAGGGAAAAGGTCTCAGTTCAGGGTTTTTTGGGACATGCAACATTTAAAGATCAGAAAAAAAAAAACTTTAAACCCTTTATTTCCTAAGAAGGGGGGAAAGAAACCACAAACGGCAGCAAGCTAAAAAACCAAAAACAAGTTTAAAAAAATTTTTGAAAAATTTGTGGGGTTTTTTGGAAAAAAATTTTTAAAAGTTCCTCTGGTTTCTGCCCCAAACAAAAAAAGGGGGTTTTTGTTTCGTTTTGGAAAGCCTTAACCCCACTCCCCCCAAAATTTTTAACAAAAAACCCATGTTTGGGTTTCATGAAATTTCTGCCCACTTTTTTTTTTCCTTTTTCCCCATCAGGCTTTTTAAAATCCAGTATTCTTAAAGATGGTAATCAAAAGGGGTTTTTTGTTTACTTTTAAATTTTAAGAAAATTGGGGAAGGAAATTTTACCCGGTGGGGGATTAGGGGTTCCCTACAAAAATTTTGGGCTGCGGGGAAAACTTTGGGGTTTTTTGGAGTTTGTGTTTTCCCCCCCATCGTTCTTTGATATCATGGTACACCTTTTTTGTTCTTTTTGGTGCCCCCAAAATTGAGGCAGGGGGCCCCCATTATTTCCATAAAAAATGGGGAGGGAAAAGAGTTTTTTCATGTAAAATATTAAAAGGGGCAATTGTAAAAAAAATCAGTCTAATCCGGGGGGTTTCCCAATGTTTAGAGGGGAAAATTTACACTAAAAGAAGGGGGCCTTTTGAGTCGGGAAAGGAAAAATTTATGTAAAAAATCCCTAAAAGCCCAAAGGTTTAAAAAAGGGGTTTTGGGCCCTTTGTTTGGGGGACATGGGGGAAAAAGGTTTGGGGGGCCGGGGGAGGAGGGGGAGGGAAAAAAAAATCTTTTAACCCCCAATTAAAAAATTTGCCCCTAAAGGGACATTAAGCTTTACTACAAAAAAAAACTCATTAAAAATTTGGAAACCCATTTAAACCCAAGCGGCAAACAGAAAGAGTTTCGTGAGGAGAATCCAGGATGCCCCAAATTTTTGGGGAAACAAAAAGGAAAACACAAGCTTCGGTTAAACCGCATGGCAAAAAGTTTTTTGGGAACAGGGGACAGATGAATCAAAAAAACCATAAAGTTTTTAAAAGCTTTTCGGGGGACCAGCAAACCCAAGGTCTACAGGGCGGGGCCTATAACATTAGGGGGGCCCTTCACTTTTTTTCCACCATTTTTTGGGGGGAAAAAACCAACCCTGGCCAAATAGTGGCGTTCTTTTTGTAAAGGTTTAGATGATAAAAACGGGTTTGAAAAAAAAAAATATAAAACTTTGGATTAAATTGAGGGACAAAAAAGGGAAATTTTGAAAAATGGCCCAAACGCCCAGAGATTCCGGGTTTTCCGATTTTCGGGGTTTTCAAGAAAAAAAAATTTAAAACTGGGGGATAACTATGGGCCCCAAAGAGTTCTTGATCTAATTAAGAAAATTTACAAAAGATGATCCTTGGACCTTGCTAACCGTGCTGCACAGGTTTTTTCAAATGTGGAAAAAAAATTTCTATCACGAATAAAAAAAGAAAAAAAAACTAAAAAGGGCCAAAGCCAAAAGCAACCCCCGGGAAAGCAAAAAAATTTTGTGGATTTGGGTTTGGTTTTTTAAAAATGGTTTTTAGAGGATTTTAAAAAACCGGGTTCGGGCGAAAAAATTTGTTCTTTTTTTAAAAAAACTTTGAAAAAAAAGAAAAAAAAAAAAATGGGGAAAAAAAGTATCCCGAAAAACCTCTTTTCCCCTGGGGCGCCGAGGGAAAAGGAAAAAGGGGGAAGGACTATACACGCTAGATTTTTATCTTTGAAAACTAATGTAAAAACTTTTTTCATTTGAAACATAGGGTTTTTACTCTTTTTTTTTTAAGCAAGATGTTTTACATTTCCCCTTTTTAAAAAGAAAAGATGTTTACTTTTTTTCCCTTTAAAATTTAAAATTATTTTTTTAAAACTAACCCTTGGGTACTTTGAAAAAAATTAACAAAACCCAAAAATTAAAAAAACCCTTTAAAATTAAAAAAATTTAAATTAATTTTTGGAACCCTAGGTACATAAATAAAAAACTTAAAAAACCCAATTAAACAAGTTTTTAATTAAAAAAACAAAAAATTTAATCCACAAAGGGTAAAAAAAAATAATAAAAAAAACCCTAAAAAAAAAAACCAAATTAAAATTTTTACTAACTAAATTAATCCCCCAAACCCCCAAATTTAAAAAGAAACTTTGAAATAAAAAACAAAAACCCTAAAAAAACCCTTTACCTTTAAAATTAAACTAAAAAAAAAAAAACTAAAAAAAAGGAAATTTAAAAAAAACCCTTTTTAATTATTTTAAAAAAAAATTTTAATTTAAAAAAAAAAACCTTTTTAATTAAAAAAACCAAAACAAAAATTAAAACTAAAAAAAAAAAAATTAAAATTACAAAATTTAAAACAAAACTAAAAGGACAAAATACAAAATTTAAAACTAACAAAAAAACTAACTAAAAAAAACACAAAACTAAATTTTAACCCCCAAAAAAACCCTAAAAAAAGAAACATAAAAATAATAAAAACCCTTTTTTAAACAAAACCATTTAATTTTTAAAAAAACTAAACTAAAAAAAAAGGGAAAATAAAAAAACCTTTTAAAATTATTTACAAAAATTTAAAACAAACAAACCTAAATTAATAAACACTAACTAAAAAAAAAAAGGGAAAAAAAAACCTAAAAAAATTAAAAAAAAAAAAAACATTGGGAAACAGGGCGGCGGGTAACGAGGGCCGCATTTTATTTAATTTTTAAAAATACAGGGGGGGCGGTAAAATGGGGGTCCGGGCCTGTGAAAATATTTTTGGGAAGGGCGGGGGGTTTTAAATTTAGGGCCCGCCTTTTACAATTTGTGCTCCATTAAAAAATTTTCCCGGGCCCGAATCCCGCAAAAAAAAAAAAAAGAAACCGGGAGGCGGGGTTTTTTCAAAAAAATTCAACGCCGTCAGGCTTCCGAAATCCCCCCGCCGCGGGCCCCAAACCTTCCCCCTTTACGCGCCGCCCCACTCCCGGGTTCGCCGCTGTTTCCTCCCTTCCGGGCCTTTCCCGCCCCAAACCGGGCCACGGGCCGCCCCCAAACGGGGCTGGGGAAAACCCCCGGGGAAGGTAGGTTTTCCGGGGCCCCCGGGCCCCCCCGGCCACCGGGAACCACCCGGCCCAAAAGCCCGGCCCCGAGGGGGGCCTACAAATTTGGTCCCGGGGGCGGTTTGCCATTTTGCGCCGCCGCGCGCGCCCCCCCGGGAGCCCCTGCTGGGCCTGTGGGCCGGGAAAGGCCCCCTTTCCCTTTTTTTTTAGTTAGTTAATTTATTTAATTTTTTTTTTTATTTAAATTTTTAGTTATTAAAATTTAGTTAGTGTTTTTTTAATTTAAATTTATTTTAGTTATTTAGTTAGGTTTTTTAGTTGGGTTTTAGTTATTTAAAATTTAGTTAGTTTTTATTAGTTTAATTTATTTAAATTTAAATTTTTAGTTATGTTATTTTAATTTATTTAAAATTTAGTAATTAGTTAATTTATTTTAATTATTTAATTATTTTAATTTATTTTTGGGTTTATTTTAAACTTTTTAATTATTTAAATTTTAGTTATTTTTTATTTAGAAAAAATTAGTTAATTTGGGTTATTTAAAATTTGGGGTTGGGTGTTTATTAAAAAATAGGTTTTTTTGGGTTAAAATTTAGAAAAGTAATTAACGGTTATTTTTTTCCCTTTTTTATTTGGGGTTTGTAAATTATTTTTAAGTTTAGAAATTTAAAATTGGTATGTACAAAATGTTTTTTGTTGGGGGTTTTTCCCTTTAATTTTAGCTATTTTTTTTCCATTTTAAAATTAACTTATATTTCATCAAAATTTTGGGGTTTTGGGGGAAAAATAAAAAATTAAATTTTTTAAAAAATTGGGGTTCCCCCAAATTTAATTTTGGGGGTTTGCAAATTAGTTTTAATTTTAATTTAGGTTGTTAAATAATAGGTTCGCTAATTGATTGGGCAAATTAAAAAATCCAGTTTTTTATTTGTATTCCATGTTATACTTATTTTTCCGTGGTTAAAAACTTAAAAAATTTAATGCAGATGAGTTTTCCTTCAAATGTTTGGAAGCGGGGGCCGTTGCCCAGATGGGTTTTACCCCGGGGGAATCGGATTTCCCTTTTGGATCCGAACCAAATAGGAGCCCGACTTTCCCCCCCACCCCCCCGCCTTTAAATCTCCTAGAGCTAAAAAAGCCCCCTTTTGATTTGGGAACCCCCCGGGGAAGGCTAAATATAAACCTAAAAAAAGAAGGAAGGCAAAAGTTTTAAAAAAAAAGAGGTTATATATCCCTCGTAGTTTGTCTAAAAGGGGAAAAATTTAATGAAATTTTTGTATGTATGAAACCTAAAAAAAAAATTGGGTTTTTGGGTCAGGGGGGGGTTTTTTCTTTTAAAAGTTTTTGGGGCCGAAATGGAGTAATTAAACAAGATGTTCAAAAAGGCACGGCGCCTAAAAAGGGACCGGGATTCCTCCGAGCGAAAAAAAAGTAACACAAAAAAAAAAGGGGTAAATGGGGGCACGATAAAGATAGGGGAAAAAATTTAGATTTTCCAAAAAAATTTTTTTTTAAAACAGAGATTACCCCAAAGTGGAGAGCCCTTAGCCCTCAAGAGGGGGGCTCCCCAAAAATTTAGGGCCGCCTTTGGGGAATGGTTAGAAAAAGGAAAAAATTTGATATCCCCGGGAGTAAAATTTGGGGAGTAGGGTTTGGCCTAAAAGGAAAAAGGGGGAAAAAATTTGGTTGGGAACTCGATGGGGGCACAAAGGGTTTAAATTTTTCCCCGGAGGAACAAAAAAGGTTTATGTATAAAAAAAGGCATTTAAAAGGGAAAAGGGGAAAAAGGGGGGACAAAAAGGGAAGCCCCATGAAGGATTTTTTTTTTGAGCAACGGGGCGGGGCCAAAAAAAAAATTAAAAGGGTTTTTGGAGGGAAAGGGACTTCTTTTAAAAAAAAAAAAAAAACCCGATCCTAAAAGTGTTTAAAGGGGTTTTGGGGGGGAACAGTTTGCTCAACAGTTTGGTAAAAAATCAAAAAAGCCCCTTTTCCATAGTTTCAAAGCATTTCCCAGCTAAAAACCCTTTGGGGGAAAGCCGGGAAAAAACCGGCCACAAAAAATTAAGGCCCCTTTTAAAAAAAAAATTTTATACCCGTAAAAACATCAAATAAGGCCCCTTTAAATTCCCGGGTTGGGGGACGATTTTGAAAAAAATTTTTGGCCTTGCCATTGTTAATTGGAAAATTGGGCCTTGGGGGTTTTCAAAACAAAAAAGAAACAAGGGGCCCAAAAGGAAATTTGGCCACCCTGGACGTTTTTTTCCCAAAGGGGTTTTGGGGGGGGCAAGATGCTTACTGCAGGGGGGAAGTTTTTTCGGTCAAAGGAAGGGGAAATTTTGGAAGACAAAACTTCATCAAAACTTTCCCAAACCTTTTGGGGTATAGAAAGTTTGGGAAAAAGAAAAACAAGAACTTCAAAACAAGGGCCCCAAAGGAGGGTTAACTTTAAGGTTGATTGACCCAAACCAACCCACCCTCCCCCCGTTGCTTAAAGGCCCCCCAAAACCGAAAAAAAGGGAAAAACCCCGGGCCAGCTTCCCCAAATTTTTGCTTTCCCCAAACTTTCCCCCGAAAATTTTTTATGAGCCACCGTCGCCCTCCCCAAAAACTTTGGAATATGTCTTTCTCGTTTGGATAAACTCGGGGGGGGCCCCCAAAAAAAAAAACAGCCTGAGCAGCAGACCCCCCAGCCAAAAAAAAGGACAAAAAAAAAAACACCGGGAAAAAAGGGGAAAGGTAAAAGAAAAAACTCCCCCGGGGCCAACCCCCAAAAAGCAGAATGAAGATGAAAAAAAAACTCCCCCGCCACCAAAAAAGCAAAAAAGGAAAAGGCAGAGAAAAACCCCCACAAAAACCCCCACCGCCTCCAAGAAGGCAAAAAAAAAAAAAATTCCCCCAATTTCCAAAAAAAATTGGTTTTTTCCCTATGAGCCAAAAAAGGGGGGGGAAAAGGGCGGCGGGGGCAAAAATTCATTTTAAAAGGGGCTTAAAAAAAGCAGGCCCACCCCCAGGGAGCCCTTTGGAGCTCGAACCGTCCCAGAAAAAAGGGGAAAAGCCGCCGGCCCAAAGAAACTGAAAGTCTTTCCAAAACCCAAAAAAAAAAACCCCCCAAGGGGCGATGAAACATTTTCAAAACCCCCCACCCAAAATACACCTTTGGGGACCCTTAAGGTTTTAAAAAAAGCCAACTTGAGGGAATTTATTTCAATTTTCCCCAGTAAAAAGTGGCCAAAAGGGGCCTTATGCTTGAAATTGGGGGACAGGTTTAAAAAAGGGGTCCTTTGGAGGGAAAAAAAAAAGGTTTTTCATGACGGGTAATGAAAACAGGGGAATGTTTGGGGCCTGCATGAAAAGTTGGGTGTTAAACTATTTGCAGACGTTTTTGCAAATTTGGGAAAAGGATAAAACGAGGCATTTGTTTTTTTCGAGGAAAATGCCCCCTTGCTATTAAAAAATTTTAAAGGAAAAAAACTTGACGCCCAAAAAAAAAAAAACTCTTTTAAAAATTTTGGTGCCTAAAATGTACCCAATTCTTTGCACACCCCATTGTTATTTTTAAAAAATTTGGGAAAAATTGTGAAAAAAAAACTCAAAATAGGGGAAAAGGGTTGTATTTTATTTTTTGGGAAAAAGGGAACCAGGGGAGCAGGTTTCGTATAACAAAAGGCAGAGGGTGGGTTTTACCTAGTCCAAAAAAGGTTAAAATTAAAAAAAAATTGCAAAAAAATTTGTTTTTCCCAAAGGGGAAAGATAGAGCAAAAGATAGAAAAGGGGGGGGAAAAAAAACACCAGAACTTTTTTAAAAAGGGCCGAAAAGGGGGAATTTGCAAAAAAAAAATTTTAGGGGAGGAAAAAAAAATTTATCCCCTTTCTTTTTCTGGGTAGGGGGAAAAATTTTGTTTTGAGATATAAGTACGGGGGATTTTTTTATTGGCACCCTAAAAAATTTTGGGGTTTAAAAAGGCCGTGAACCTGGGATACGTACTTAAAAATTTATCGTTTTAAACCCCCAAAAATTAACCCCATGTGGGGGCACCCTTTTAAATTCATGCTTTTGAACTTTGGGATTTTTTTTTTTAATATTTATCCATTCAAAATGGAATTTTTGCTTGTCCAAAGGGAACCCCCTTTAATTTTTCCTCCCCCCGTCGTATCAAAAATTCCTGATTCATTTAAAAAAAGGGGACCCAAAAAACATACAAAAAAAAACATCCGAAATTTATATGAATTAGGGGGTTTTCAAAAAAAACTAAAAAGTTTTTTAAAATTTTTGGGATATCTACAGGGGGAAATTGGCTTTTTTAATAAAAGGGAAAAAAAAAAAAACCGGTCGACGCCCCCCCCGTTTAAAGATCCTAGTGTCCCAAATTGACGTTTTAAAACAAACCTTTAACCCCGGTAATTTGCCCAAACCCCTTTACACCCATAAAATTTAAAATTTTAAAAAGGGCAGGGAAAATTTTTATTTTAAAATCTTTTGCTCTTTAAATTAAACATAGTGCCACAACCACCCCTGGATCTTTTTCCAACTTTGGAAACTATGTGTTTTATTTCAAAGGCACCCGGGGGACGAAAACGTCAGGGAAAAAAAAAATAGGGGAAAAAAAAATATCTATGTATTAAAAAGTTTTTCTTTTAAAAGTTAAAAAATTTTAAAATTTTTGGACAGTTCAATGAGCTTTTAAAAACTTTTTTTCCCAGCCGAAAAAAAGGAAAAAAAGGAAAAAGGGACTTGTCTTTTCCACCCCAAAAAAAACTTTTAAAAAAAAAATATAGAAACAGATTTTGGGGGTTTTTTTAATGAAAGAAAAAAATTTCCAAAGAATCCCGGATCATATTTTTGAGGAACCCCTTAAATTTAGAAAAAGGTTGAAAGATTTAGGGGGTTTGGACGGGGACCACCCGGGGTCAAAAACTTAAAAAACAAAGGGACTTTAAAAACCCCAAAAAGGGTTTAAAACCCCAAAAAAAACAAGGGAAATAAACTTGAAAT
Organism: Microstegium vimineum; assembly: GCA_022036555.1. Lineage (NCBI taxonomy): Eukaryota > Viridiplantae > Streptophyta > Magnoliopsida > Poales > Poaceae > Microstegium > Microstegium vimineum. The sequence continues at coordinate 2,555 of JAJDON010000165.1, read as the reverse complement.
TAAAAAAAAATTTTTATGTTTTTATTTTTTGATTTTAAATTTTTGGACACATCGGAAAAAAAATTTTTAAAATGTGTTTGTATTTTTTATAAAAAAAAAAAATCCCCAAAATTTTTAATTGGTTCATTTTTTTGTATATTTTTTATTTTTATAAAAAAATATAAAATATAGGGTGAAAAATTTTGGGGAATAGTTGGAGGAAAAAATTTTAAAAAAATTTGAAAAAAAAAAAAAATAATTACACAGGGGGCACACGGATTAAAGCCCCGAAAAAAAGGGGGTTTTCCACAGGCTCTGCCCAAAAGGGTGGGCTCCCCTTGGTAAATTTATTCCCAAAAGGCGGCGGGACAAAGTAAAACCGGGGCCTTTTTAAAAAAAAAACCCAAATTTTTCCCAAAAAGGGGGGTCAAAAAAACCCGCCGCCTGTACTTTTGGGCCAAATTAAAAGTATTGGGACCCCTAGAAAAAATGGGGGGAAAACTTGGCCCCCCCCCTTTTTAAAAGGGCCTCTAACCCCCCCGGGCCCTTTAAAAAAAACTTTTTTCGGCCCCCCCCAAAAAGTTTTCTCGGGTTTTTTTTGGGCCTTTATGGGATACCTGATTTTTTTTTTATATATCAAAAAATAAAAAATTTATTTAAAAAAAAATTGTTTACAAAAAAAAAAAGGTATTTGAACAAAAAATTTTTGGATTTGGGGAAGGCCCTGTATACCAAAGGGGTTTTAAATGTTTGTCAAAAAGGAACTTTTGCAATAGGGGACCCCAAAACTCGGGCCCCGGGTTTGAAATGGCGCCCCATCAAATTTGTGGAAAAAAGGCCCAAAAAATTGTCACTAATTTTTTAGTGCTAGTGGGGGGCTTAAACAAATTGTTTGGCTCCCCCCTTGTCTCCCAAAAGGGGGGAAAAAAAAAAACTTTGCATGTTTGGTTGGCATGCAGAATTCCTTTGCCTCTCTTCCCTTGTCTATTAAAAAAAGGGGGAGGGGGCAATAGGTAAAAAAACCCTCCTTAAATCTCCTGCACTTTGTTGTTGTCTAAAACTGTTTTTTTAGAAAAAAAATTTGGGGCAAAAAAAAATTTTGGGAAAAATCCTTCACTGCAAAATCGAGTACATGAGTGAAAAGAGTGGATACCTGTGCTCAATGGTGAAAGGGGCCACCCGTCGATGCCAGTAACATAGATAGAGACTCGTTGTCTGCCAAGTTGAATTTCACTCGAGCGAGCTCTATCCATGTGCTGAAAAGATTGATGCCAGATTCAGCTTGTCGAAGAGATCATGATAAATCTTGTGATATAGACAATCAAAAGAACCGGCAAAGACGTCAAAAAAGCCCCTAACAGCGAGAGAAGATTTGGGGGTGGCTACAACGACTGTGCTTCAATGCCATTTTTTAGTAGGCCTGCGAGATAAGATGGAGATGTCAATAAAATTTGTATTTTTTTTCAATTTTTAAAATTTAGATCCTTTAAAGCCACACACGTATATCTTGTTTGTAGGCATTGACAGATAACTTGCAATATTTAATAGGATATAGTAACCCTTTTTTTGCCTCTTAATTTTATTTAATAGATTAATATACTAACCTTCTTTGCCTATGATATCTTATTAATAAAATTAATCTTTTGTATTTAATTTTTTTCTCCTAATAATTGACCAACAACAAATGGTGTACGTGTGATATTCTGGTGTGATAATTTATTTTTATTACCAACAAATATGGTATAGTCGATCAAGATTTCTTTCTTACGTAGGTTAACTTTTTAATTTAAAAGATAATTTTTCTGTTTTATTTTTTATTTTTTATTAATAGATTATCTAACCGCAGATGTGATGACATTGTGCCTGATATTTTCTTAATATCTAAAAGTTAAATATTATTTTTTCCCCTACGTTCTTTTCTTTAATGCATAGTTAAAGTTTTTTTTTGCGATGAATAGAATAGTTAAAAATTGTGTAACCGAGTAAAGTTGGGTACTGTCACCACCCAAATTTCAAGGACGAAATAGGATGCATAACAAATTTTGTGTGCCCAGGAATAAACCAACATAAGTTCACAAATTACAGAGTACCAACACAGAGTTTAATACATATGAAAAATATATCCATTACAAGAAAAAATAAAACAAGTAAGATAAACTATCTCTTGTGGGTCCATTCCACAGGAAAGGTCAACTGGTTACCAAGCCCGAAGTCTTCAGGGAACTCTTCAAGCCTCCTGCTTCTGTTTCCATCCGGGATTTTTAAACCAAAAATTGAAAAGAAAACAAGCGTGAGTACACTCGTTACTCAGCAGTATACATGGGGTTATGAAGCTCAAAAGGCTGACACTGGCTTACGCATTTAGCACTTTTAGTTGGTCAAAGTTTTATTAGCAAGTATTGTCAGGTTATGCTTAAGCCCCAAATTATCCCACTTATACCACTGCCAAAGTTTAAAGAATCATAAACCCTCAAAAAAAAGGGGGGGGCAAACAGGAAAAAAAAATGTTGATCAAGTTTAAAATTAGTTTAATCCATGGTTTTCCGGGCCCCTCGAAAAACCGTGAGCAGGGATTT
>JAJDON010000164.1:0-21406 GCA_022036555.1 Microstegium vimineum | reverse complement strand
TAAACACCCACTTGGTGCCAATGATTCCTGCATCCTTTGGCTTCTCTTCAAATGTCCACACTTGGTTCCGGGTGAAGTTGTTGAGTTCTTCATGCATGGCATTCACCCAATCCGGATCCGCAAGTGCTTCTTCAACACTAGTAGGCTCAACAAAGGAAACAAACGAGTGATGTTCAACATAAGATGCAAGTCTAGAGCGAGTCATTACTCTCTTTGATGGACTCCCTATGATTTGATCATGGGGGTGAGCTTGAAGGATAGATGTTGATCTTATATTTGTCTCTTGAGGAGGAGGATGCGGTGCTTCAACATTGCTTGCTTCGGACTCGGCTTGATCTTGAGGAATGTGAGTGTCTTCTTGAGATTCCTCACTTGATCTCCTTCATCAACTTGAGGCGTGTGGGGTGGAGAAGGATCTTGATTTGCTTCATCTTCAACTTCTTCCACCTCTTGCGGGTTGATAGCACCAATTGACATATTCTTCATTGCCTCCCTCAAGGGTTCATCACCCACATCAACATCCTCAAGCGCTCCTTGGGAGCCATTAGTTTCATCAAACTCTAAGTCATAACGTTTCTTCAACTAAGCCGGTGGCTTTGTTAAATACACGGTATGCCTTGGATTTAAGTGAATATCCAACAAGGAAACCAATGTCACACCGCCATTGGAATTTACCCAAGTGTTGGCGCTTCTTGTAGATGTACACCTTGCAACCAAACACCCGAAAGAATGAAATATCGACTTCTTCCCATTGACAAGCTCATAGGGGGTCTTCTTTAATAGCCTTTGGACGAAGAGACGGTTTGCCGCATAGCAAACGGTGTTGATTGCCTCTGCCCAAAACTTCTCCGGAGTGTTGTACTCATCAAGCATAGACCTTGCTAGAGTTATGAGCGTCCGGTTCTTCCTCTCTACAACACCATTTTGTTGTGGAGTATATGTGGCGGACACCTCATGCTTGATCCCAACTTCATCACAATAATCTTTAATCTTTGTGTTCACAAATTCGGTTGTCATTGTCACTTCTAATCTTCTTGATCTTCACATCAAATTCATTTTGAGCTCTTGTAGCAAACTTCTTGAAGATGCCTTGTGTCTCTCCCTTGTCTTGAAGAAAGAACACCCAAGTGTATCGAGAGTAGTCATCCACTACCACCAAGCAATAGAGATTTCCTCCAAGACTAGCATAGGTGGTCGGGCCAAATAGATCCATGTGTAGCAACTCTAGGACTCTTGAGGTTGACATGAAAGCTTTGGTTGGATGCGTGTTTGCCACTTGCTTGCCGGCTTGACATGCACTACAAAGTTTGTCCTTCTCAAACACCACATCCTTGATTCCTCTAACCATTTCCTTCTTAACAAGCTTCTTCAAGGTTGACATGCCCACATGAGCTAATCTTATATGCCATAGCCAACCCAAAGAATTCTTGGAGAAGAGACAAGTTTGCAAGTTAGCTTCATTTGAAGTGAAGTCACTAAGTAGAGGTTGTTGTGCCGGAACCCTTTGAATATCATTGATGAATCTTCAATCTTGGTCATAATCACCTCATTTGGAGTGAAGAGACAATGAAACCCGAGATCACAAAGTTGACCAACCGATAGCAAATTGAATCTCAAAGATTGTACTAGCAAGACATTAGAAATTGATTGATCTTGGGAGATAGCCACTTTGCCTATGCCTTGAACTTTGCCCTTTGAATTATCCCAAAAGTAATCTTGTCTTGATTTGCACAATCCTCATCAAGTGTGGTGAACATCCGGGGGTCGCCGGTCATGTGTTGAGTGCAACCACTATCAATTACCCAATGGCTCCCACCGGTCTTGTAGTTCACCTACACACAAGCAACTTGGAGTTAAAGCTTGTTGGTTGGGAACACCCTTTGTGCGGGGCCCCATTGCCTTATCAACCAACTCCTTAGCAACCCAAAGAACCCTAGGCTTGTTCTTCATTGGTGGTCCAAGAAACACCACAAGTGGTCTACCCTTGGAATCTTTGTTGATGACATAGTGAGCATCATGAGCAAATGGCCTAGTGTGCTTGGGCAAGGTCTTGGGAAGTGGAGTCTTGCATTGAAACTCGAAGTGACCAATTTGTCCACATCCAAAACACCTCTTAGGCTTGGGCTTTGGCTTCTCTTGATTGTAGCCATTGTACTTGTTCTTGTAGTAGTTCTTGGCTTCAATCTTGACCTTGGCCTTCATCACTTGGTTTTCCTTGTACCCAATACCGGTCTTGTCATTCTTCATGACGGTGCTCATTAGAAGCTCACTTTGGAGATTATGGCCCTTGGTGAACTTTTTAAGGCCACTTGTAAGCTTGGTCTTGTCATTCTTGAGCTTGGCAATTTCTTCTCTAAGAGAGTTGATCAAAGTGATAGCATCTTTGTCTTCTTCTTGAGCCGGCTTGATGGTGAAGGGCTTGTTTGCCTTGAGGTTGATTAGCTCTTCCTTGAGCTTTGAGTTCTATTCCCTCATCTTCATATAATCATCATACTTGTCGGCTTCTACAACTCTCTTGCCCTTGCACTTAGCACTTTGCTCAAGAGTCACATCATCAAGCTCGATTTCACAAGAGGTAGCACTTGCACACTTAGCACACGGGTTAGTAGCAACATGTGTAAGATCTTGAGTAAGCAATTCATTTGCTACCACTAGTGTGCCATGATCATTTTTCACTTGGTTGTAGTCATCTTTTAGCAAGTTATACCTTGCGAGGAGCTCTTGGGATGACCTCTCAAGCTTATCATGTTTCTCATTGGCTTGCTTAAGAGAGGCTTTGAGCTCCCTAGTGCTAGATGTGAGAGAGTTAATCTCAAGCTTCAAATCATCATTAGCACTAGACAAGTTGTCAAGCTTATCATGCAAGTTTTCTTTGATTTCAAGAAGTTTGTCATTTTTACTCTTGTACTTCCTTATGATGCTAGCGTACTTGTTGCAAATTTTAATTAGCTCATCATAGGAAGGTGCTTCTTCATCGTCACTATCATCACTAGAGAGATCATCACCATCATCCTCTTTTTGTACCTTCTTGTCACCTTTAGCCATAAGGCATAGGTGTGTAGAGGATGAGCCCGGCGATGAAGGAGGAGGTGGCGGTGGAATTGAAGAACCAATCACAAATGTGGCCACCTTCTCTTCTTCACTCTCATCATCGGAGGAGTCACTTGAATCATCAATATCGGTGAGCCAATCACCCACAATGTAAGCCTTGCCATCCTTCTTCTTGTGGAAGTTGAAGTTCTTCTTCTTCTTGTATGGCTTGTCTTGCTTCTTGTCATCATCACTTGAGTCATCATTTCCTCCCTTGTTCTTCTTGAAGTTCTTGAACTTGTTGTTCTTGAACTTGTTTTTCTTCTCTTCGGGACACGCATGAGCTAGATGACCAAGAGTGCCGCAATTGTAGCACTTCATTTGGGAGATTGGCTTCCTTGAAGAGCTTGTGAAGAATTTCTTCTTCTTTGAGTCAAACTTGACTCCATTCTTGTTTAGCCTCTTCAACATCTTGGCGGTCTTCTTCACCATGAGAGCGATGTTGTCTTCATCATCATCATCACTTGCACTCTCAATGACATATTGAATCTTGCACTTCTCCTTGGAAGATGCCTTGAGAGCCAAGTCCTTCTTCTCCTCCTTCTCTTTCTTCTTGGAGGAGGATGGACTTCCATCATTGATCTTCATGTACATCTCATGAGCATTGATCTTGCCCAACACTTGTGTTGGTGTAGTTGCGGAGAGATCGCCTTGATGAAGGACCGTGACGATGTAGCTATACTTGTCTATTGGTAGGACCACAAAGTATCTTGCGCACCACATTGGCCGGTGACATTTGGGAGAGCCCAAGGCCATTCAACTCCTCTACAAGCACATTCAAGCGAGAGTACATTTCATTAGCATTTTCATGAGATAGCATGGTGAAAGCATTTAACTTAGCAATGATGAGGTGATAACGCTCTTCTCTTTCACATTTAGTGCCCTCATGTAGAGCACAAATGTTTGTCCAAATTTCATGCGCGGTTTTGCAATTTCGCACACGGTTGAACACATCCTTGCAAATGCCACGGAAAAGAATGTTCTTTGCCTTAGCATTGTTGTTCTCAAAGTATGGATCCTCGGCGAACACCGATCCACCTTGGGTGGCGGCTTTGTGAACGCCGACGTCCACGGCCTCAAGGTAGACCTCCATCCGCACTTTCTAATAAGGAAAGTCATCCCCATCGAACATGGGTGGCGGTCCATCCCCATGGGACATCTTTCTCTAGGCGGTGAAGCCTAATTTAGAGCAACCAGGCTCTGATACCAATTGAAAGGATCAAGATGCCCAAGAGGGGGGGGGGTGAATTGGGCTTGTTTTAAATTTCTAAAGCAAATATGAAAACCTATCAAATGCCAATCACACCCTAGTGCCTACGGTCCGTGTGTCCTAGCTAGAAAGCGGTAGCAGTTCACGGAAATTAAGAGCAACCTAAGCAATTCTAGTAGGTAAGATAAAAACAAGACGGAATGTAATGCGGAAATATAAAGAGCTAGGGAAAAGAGATTCTCAGTGACGCAGCGATGTTTTCCCGAGGTATTGAGGTGTCGACACCCCCTAGTCCTCGTTGGAGCACCTCGCAAGGTATCGCTCTCCCTCTACCCGCGCAAGGGTAGAGTACTCTCTACGGGCTGATTCTTCGCCACTCCGGCTCGGTGAATCGCCCACAACCGATCACAGAAGCTTGGAGAAGAGCCGCCAACAATCTTCCGGCGATCACTTCCTCCGAACACCACCAAACCGTCTAGGTGCTGTCGAACACCAAGAGTAACAAGCACAAGACCTTCACTTGACCAACTCAAGGCTAGGAAGGTGGATGGATGCACACAAGTCACTCCTAATCACTCTAGGAGGGAAGAACAAGATGAACTCTCTCTAATCTCTCCCTCACTAGGCACTTGACTCTCCAAAGGTTCTCTCAAGGTGTCACCAGCTGAAACAATAGCCAAGAGAGGTCCTAGGGACGAAGGGGCAACTATAAATAGTCCCCACCTCCAAAACTAGCCGTTTTTTTGCTTTTTCCTCTCTCTGCGAAGCCACCGGACTAGTCCGGAGCTTACACCACCGGACCAAGCACACTGGTCCGGAGCTCACTCTGAATTCCAACTCAGGCACCGTTGTACTACTCTGCTTGGTACGACACCCTGGTCCGACGCACTGGTCCGGAGCCAGGGTGCTTACTGAGTGAAAACATCCTCCTGTCTTGAAGCATCGGACTAGCCGTCGGACTCACCGTCAGACTAGTCCGGAGCCTTCTCTTAGGCTTTCTCTCTCTGATGCGAGCCATCGGACCACTCTCCTATGGTCCGACGCTCTCCAGACAGGTGGTCCGGAGCTTCTCGAGCTGAACTTTTGCCTAAGTCAGGGACCGTCGGACCACTCTCCTTGGTCCGACGCCTACTTGGCAGACTGGTCCGGAGCCTCTTTCTCCCCCTATATCAACTGTTTTCGCTGAGATTTCTCAAGGGATTTTGCTCCTACCATTTCTAGGGTTAACCATGGCCTGAAAGCAAGGTCTCTAGGACTAGTTGTGACAAGTGTGCATATACCCACTCTCCTAAACTTTCCTAGGTCAAGCTACTAATCTCATAACCCCCTTTATAGTACGATCAAAGGAAAAACAAAAACCTAACTATACTTAGTGCCCTTCTCAACCTTATGGCACTAAGGACTAGCTTAGTCTTCGACTTGTATCATCATCCTTTGCAACCGAAACGATTTCCATCTTGGGGGCATGAATATCCATTAAGCCCATTCAAATTGCATCACTAATGACCTAACACAAATGACTTTGCCTCTACAAAACACACGTTAGTCATAGTGACCTAGCATTGTCGTTAATCGCCTAAACACAAGGGTCCATGATTCTTCAGCTGGCACCACCGATGCTAGCAGCATGGCTCGCCTCGGAGGGACAGGGGCATCGGATCTCGCCTCGGGGGCTCATGTTCGCCTCATAGTCGGTCATCTCGACTTCCATGGATGGAAGAGGAGAAAAGATTGGGGAAGATGGGAGAGGGTGGGGAGGGAGGAGATGCGAAAGCCACCTTGTTGAGCGTGCGATGGCTGGGGAGTTGGATGGTGGGGAAGAGAGCGACGGCGACGGGTCGCCTCGGGAACATGACGCTGGTCAGGAACATGACCCATGGGGAAGGAAAAATCTTTCCACTTTCAAGCTGAGATCCAAACACGGTCTAAGCAACACCTTAAGAAGAACCTTTGCAAGAAAGCTTCCTATGTCTTAAAAAATAAACCTAGCTCATTTTGTAGCGAAAACTCATAAGCGCCGCTAAAATGAGAAGGCGATCAACAAGGACAAAATACTAAATATCACTCCTCAATCAATGCAAGAGCGAGGTTCATGATCAGATGATGAGATGATACAAACACAAGACCACAATTACACATCCAAATTTTCCCTGCAGTTTGGGCACATCTAGGTACACACGTTACACCAGCAGGTGTCCTCCATTTCCATGAGACGCTGCTTCACCACTTCCAGAAAACGTTGGAGCCACACTTGAACTTCTCCTTCCCCTCGCACTCAATCTCAAGGTCGTCGGTGATGAAGGGTACTTTCTGCAAGAACACAATCAAGCACCGACAGACATGACACATGATGAGAAGAAACCAATTCAGATTATTATCAGGTGAGGTTTCTTATGAGTGTGATTTGAATTGAATGAACAACCTTCTGTTTGGCAAGGTCCTGGCATCCAGTGAAGTTGTAGGGGAACGTGCAGCTGCCGAACTCGACGGTGTAGGCACGCGCAAAGTTGGCGCCGCTGGTGGCCAGCCTCTTCTTGTCATTCAGCTCCTGATCGCACACCGCCGAAAAAAATCTTGTCAGGTTTGACATGCACTGAAACAAGCAGAACTCTTGTAAATATCAACACAAAAACTGACCTTGTTGGCCTTGCTCTTCTCAAGGTATTCATCGATGATCCCGGCCTTGGCCGATCCCGTGGTGGCGGTGACGGCGAAGACGGCCGCCAGGCCGAGCAGCGCGGCGCGGCGGCCCTCGGGCGCGACCAGCTGCACCCGCTTCGCCGGCGACGAGGCGGTGGCGGCCTGGGGCACTGCCGCGGCGGGCTTGAGCCCGACGACGCTGGAGTTCACGCCGGCCATTGCTGCCCTGAGCTCTTCTTGACTTGGTGTGGTGTGGGCGTGTGGCTGGCTGTGCGTTCGGGCTTGGTTGGTTGGCAGCAGGAAGAGCGGCGATGGTTTTGTCTTTGATCGTCGTGGGTGGTTTGCAAAGAAACTGAGGCTGCCGGGGGTTTGTGGTGGGCGTGTGGATAGGGTGAGGCTGCTTCCATCCCATTGGCTGGGCTTTGCCCACGTGGCACCAATTATCCAAATGGCGAAGGGTCCCGTGTGGCACGTGGCGAGTGACCCTTGGGTATGCAGATCTTGAGGAAGGTATTGCTTGCTTAGGTGGCATGGATGGAGGTCTGTAACTTTCAGCGATTCCAACCCCATTCCACTTTTATTTAGTGCCATATTTTTTTCTTATAAAGTTTCCTATAATATCTGGAGCCACGACTTGATATATAATAACGTTCTAGTTACATTACTTGGAGTTGCTTCTTTGTTTTAGCGGCTGTTTAGATCATGTCTCGATTATTATCTGCATAGGATTGTTGTAATTAGGATTCTGGACTACAATAATCCGAGTGGCTAAGGTAAATAGATCATGGTTGGTTAAAGTAAGAAATTTAGTTTTATTTTTTATAGTTTTATACAAGTTGGATAATCAGTTGGGGGATGAATTGGACTTTTAGCACCTATATATAATCCCGTATAACCTGGTTTCACTTGGATTATGGGTTTATAATAATCAAGAGGTTTGCACTACGCCAGAAAGTTTTTCCGTGACAGGCGGATTCAGTTTACCGCAGCGGACAAACGCGTCTGATATGGTTGAAAGGTCATGGAAATCGTGGTCTCACCGTGGCGGAAGCTTTTGCCCACTGTTGTAAATTTATTTACCGCAGCGGGCAAGGCGCCCGCTGCGGTAAATCCTTTAAAAAAACAAAAAAAAATCCATGAGCCCACCAGCGAGCCCATCTCTAAGCCCGTCGGTGAGCCCGTTCACAGCCTAGACTTCTCGCCAGATCCGGTTGTCGCCATCATCGTCCTTCGATCCAGTCACGCCCTCAGTCCGGTCACGCCCTCGATTTGGTCGCGCCCGTCATCGATCCGTCGCCAGAGGACACCACCAGCCTCGATCCGCGCAAGGGAAGTCAATCCGTCGCCGACGAGCTGACATGCGAGGGAGGGAGGACGAGGGAAGTATCTTAGAGAGACGAGAGAGGACGAGGACGACGGGGAAGGTAAAGCGGTCGGGCCGGGCGCCGGCGACGAGCATGGCGCGGTACGCTGAGATGAGCCTCGCCCTGGGCTGTTGGGCCTCAGCCTTTTCTGTGGCGGACTTTTAATGTTGCCCGCTGCGGTAAATCAATTTACCGCAGCAGGCTTCTTAAGATATCCGCTGCGGTAAATAACCTATTTATCGCAGCGGACATCTTAAGAAGCCCGCTGCGGTAAATCGATTTACCGCAGCGGAGAAAAATGCCCGCCACAGTAAATACTAACAATACTAGCAATGAGATTTTTCGCAGCGGGCAAAACTAGTGTCCATTACGGAGGGCTTTTAGGCAACGCTGCGGAAGCTCGATTTTGACGTAGTGTTGATTATAATAATCTATCATATAATCAATTTTGTTTAGATCAAAATTTGATTATATAATCCAATTATTGTAACACGAGGGGTATCATGTAAAATGTTCTCGACTTCTTAATTTCATAAGACTCATTTTAATCCAGCCAAAACTTGTTACACTCCATCTAATAAGCACAGTGCAAACATGGAAATGTGAATTCCGGATTAAAATCATAACCGGATATCATTATTGGCCTCAAATTATGATGCATAGTAGCATACATAAACATGCTTACATGCCTACCTCGGTACCCACTATGTTGTACTCCCATCATATCCATATTGGTTGACATTTAGGATAGCGACACGATCTTCAGAGTGTAACTTTGACTATTTATATTTTGAAAAATATTTATTGAAATATAATATATGTAATATTTTATGAAAGTATTTTTTAAGATAAATCTATTGATATGGTTTTCATTTTTCCAAACTTAATAACTTAAAAGTTATTCATGATTTATATTTCCAATGTTTAACTCAAACCTTTTCCAAAACTTCAACTAATATGGGTACGGAGCGAGTATAAGACAAAGGTAGTTTCTTTTATGTCTAAAGTCAATTTTTTCTAACTTTAAATAATTTTAGGATGTGTTTAATAGAGCTATAGCTCTAACTAAAACTGCTCTGACTCTTTATCCTTTAGTGGAGCAATTTTCTTTGAATCTAGACAACTCATCTAGAAAAATGTTTTGTTAAAACAATTTTTCATGATAGGTAAAAAGGGTAAAATGTCCATAATTACATTCCTTCTTTTCATTTCTAGTTTCTTTCTTTATTAGGATCATGCCCGAGCATTGCAACGGGAGAAACAAATTATCACGGGATAACATGTGCCACGATTAACATAAAAATTACTATGCAATAAAAGGATCATGGAGGGGGTTTTTTTTGTCAAAATGATACTGCGTACAACATAAACAGAAAATGATTATACCAATGGTGTAATGTCCACAATATGCATGACAAAAATCATGCATAATTTCATGGCATGATAACCTAAGATAGTTGCACACAAAACAACCCTTCGTCAACCTCCCCCACCCTTTTTTGTGTCGTTCCTAACCATCACATTTTCTTCCTTAATCGATGACCAATGGCTCTCAATGCCACTGCATCAAACCTGTTCTCCCCTAATCCTATCACTGCGGCACTACCACGGTTGCTCCGCCCATCACTCAAAGTCCTCCCCTAATCCCATAGCTTAGGCAATACCACCGCTGCTCCATCTATCACATACTCAGTAATAAGGGTTGAATCATGAATTCTCTAGCCTCCCTTAAAAACATTCAGCTCAAAATTCTTAAAAAATATCCTTTTCTCCTCAACTTTTGATAGAATAATTAGTCATTTTCTATAGGCAGTTACATGCATTTGTAGCTATATCTAAATGAGAAATGATCCTCATCGGGTGTCACAACTCACAAGTTACCAGTTTCAAGAGCACCTGCCTTCCTTTTAATAACATATATACTGCTGTAGCCACCAAAAGAAAATTAGTATATGAAAGAACCCACAATTGCAGTTACAAATGATAATTACAAATAGTACTGAACAATAACAGTTAGCGTTAAAATGGATGTCGTATATGCATCAACAATGGATGAGCAACCAACATAAGTAACGATTACAAAATACTCAGAGTTCTCAACTTACAAAATATCATCAGATTGAAACATACTTGGCTTGGGAAGTTGGGGCTTCCAGTTCAATATTTCACCACGACCATAGCAATGTTTATAGCCTATATAACTGACCAGCACTAGTAGAAAAGAAGTCTTTGCTGGTGCCCCCAAATATTTCTACAGACAGTTTTAGTTATCGTGCGTCAGTAGAAATAAAACAGTTACGTACCTCCACTAGAAATCGATTTCTACAGGCGGTATTCTTAAGAAATCCGCCGGTAGAAATACTTGATTTCTACAGGCGGCTCCTTAAGACAACCGACTTCTACAGGCGGTTTCTTAACAACCGCATGTAGAAATCTATTTCTACAGGCGGCTCCTTAAGAAATCCGCCACTAGAAATATCTCGACACTATTTTTTTTATTTTTGTAAACGATCTCGGATGGAAAAACTTCCTAAATAGAAGTTGTAGATCTCGAAAAGTTATGAAACTTTGTAGCTTACAACTTTTTCACTTGAAATCATCTTGTCATCGAAAACTACGTTCGAATTTGTCAAATTTGAAATTCAAATTTTTGTAAACGACCTCGGATGGAAAAACTTCCTAAATAAAAGTTGTAGATCTCAAGAAGTTATGAAACTTTGTAGTTTACAACATTTTCATTTGAATTCGTTTAGTGGCTCAAACAATTAATTTACACTCGGTTTAGTATATAATGTGGTGAACTAAAACGGAATTATGGGTGGAGTGGTAGCAGAGGTATCGCGCGAGGTTGAGGTTGCAGGTTCGAATCACCACTAGTTCGTGATTTTACGCGAAAAATATGTGACTTGCGACAGAGACGGGCGTGTGGATTACTAGTGGGCTTGTCCAAGAATTTAAATCTTTTTTTTCTATTTTAAAAACGTGATTTCTGGACAGTCATTTCTACAGACGGTTCCTTAAGAGAACCGCCTATAGAAATCGATTTCTACCGGCGGTTCGTAAGAAACCGCCTGTAGAAATGGGCTATTTCTACTGCCCCCAACGTGCCTGTATATATAGCTGTCTTTTGTAATAGTGCAGTGTGCTTCATAGTTTCACTTCAAAGGTCCTGTTGGCGAGTGAAATGTCAATTTGATATTTTGGGACTTTGTCCATGATTGAATGTATAGAATCTGATCTTAGGTTATAAAATGAAGTTAAGCCATGAGCCTAGATGAACTTATAGGCTAATACGGTAAATAAATTGGCAATTTGTCAACCTAGTATGCGACCTCAATCTTCGAAGTGACTAAGAAGAGATATTGATTCAAAGCTCAAACGGCTAGTCATAGATATTTGTAATACATGTTGGAATAAATGTCCCAAAGTCGACACCCGCATCTAAAAGATTATCGACACAAAAGTGACATGTTGAGGTTAAACAATATCAAGGACAACAAAACGGTGGTCATATTGAGGTTAAACATTAGCAAGGACATATTTTGATTGAAGCAGGCTCATTAGGAGAGCTAAATTGCACAAAGCATCTATCTCGAATAACTATTCTTGATGGTTCGAGGGATTACAAAGCCACAACTAAATTTTTAGATAACTCTGTCGGAATGATAGAGGTACTTCGAGGGAATATTTATAGGTTCTATCTTAAGAATGATAGAGGTACTTTCAACACCAAAAAGATTGTATGACACTCTGTGTTTAAAGATATATAGACATGAGTCCAATCCGATTTCTGTGGCATGTGTATTAACATATAGTATAGTACTAGTTAAATGTCTGTGCGTTGTAACGGGTAATAATATCATGACAATATATATATATATATATATATATTATATATATATATATATATATATATATTATATATAGTATTACTAGGCATCCGTCGTTTAATTTCTCGGCCCGGCCCAAATTTCTTTTCTAGCCGTGGCCCAAGCGGCCGAGCACCGTCCCACTTCCCACCCCCGGCCCACCCCACCCCACCCCACGATCTTTTTAGTTCGGCTGCCCGTACCTCCGTACCACCTCCCGCCGGCGCGGCTCCTCGACCCATCCGCATCCGACGCCGCTCCTCTGCCACCCCCTGCCGCCGCCGCTCCTCTGCCCATCCTCCGCTGGCGCCATTCTGATTCCAACAATTTATAATCCTCTCATGCTCGTCCGCCGTGCCTGCTCCATCGCTCGAGACGGGGACGAAGGTGCACATCTCCAACCTTGACTCTGGCGTCACCGTCGAGGATGTACAGGTGCTACCCATGCTCCTGTTGCTTGGCAAGTCACTCAGAAATTTGGCAATAGGTTCGATTCTAGTGTGTTATTTGGAGGACATAAGCTCCCTGTTTTTGTAATTATACGAGTGGGGAGCAACTCAAAGTTGTTGTACTTTCATGTGAATGAATCTTTCAGATCTAGCAGTACTATGTTTGGTGATTTGTCTTAGCTATTTACTGTAACATTTTTTTTTGGAATCTCTGGTGTCAGTCAATGGAGGAATGACACAGTTTTAAAGATTTAACAAGAACCTTTTTGCGTCCAAAGCTTTCCCTTTTTTTAGGCTTTCTTTCAAGAACTGACTTGACAGTTCTGTGGTCATATGGATCTATGGATGTCATAATCCACCCTTCCACGCAAAAGTTCTTGCTATCCTGATTGTCGGCAGTGCATGAATTGTGTATATGATTTCAGAATATTGTCCTTAGCCTCTAAATGAACACAATTTTTATGCTTGTATGATGGAATTGATCTATTAGCACTTACCATGACATTTTTCTTTGAAAAAAAAGGTGAGTAGTATATTTCTAGGGTAGTCCATATTTGTGTGATCAATTGCAACATTCACTTTAGTGTTCGCAATATGCCAAATAAATTTAATATTTTTTGTCTGTAGCTTTTTGCAATATATAGATACTATGTGGCCCTTAATTCCACTGTGGGTTTCAACTGGTCCAGAAATTTTTATCCCCTATTATGGGGGTTTTTCTTGCCCTTTGATAAACTGCATTAAAACATTCTAATTTTTGGGTCAGCCCACATAAAAAATAGAAAAGTGGGGGCATCATTTTTTAGTACTTTCTACGAACGCATTTTTATCCTTGAAAAAATTTTGGGTTTCCCAATTTCACTTGGAGGGACTGATCCCTAAATCTTACCTTCTTTCTATTAGAAATTTAATCTGATCGATGTGATAGAAATGATGATTTTGTGGGGTTCTGTCTCATCAAGAACTCTTCTCAGGGGTTTGGGGAAAAAGCCAAGCGTTTTTCAATGAACTATGCCCAAGGGAGGGAGTCCAAGGTTGAATGTTGACTGTACTCTTTCTTCTCTATCTTTAAACACTTTTCTCATTTTGGACCCCTTTTGAAACCTTAAATTTTTGTTGGGAAAACACGGAATTTTGTCTTTGCAAGGAAAGTAATGCTATCAAGAAAATACAATGGTGTTCTATTTGATGGGAAGCAATAAATTTTAGAGCTCATTGGAAACATTGTCGAACCACCCCCAAATCCACCAGTAATACACAATCGTCCTTTTCAGAACTATAATGATATCCATAGTAGGTTGGTTAAACCCAATTTATTTTTGTTATCCATCTGTCAATCTTTTTTTAAAGTACAAATTTTGTATTTTTAAGATATAAAGGGCAAAGCCTTGTATGAAAAATCCTTAAGAATTTTTCATATTTACTTTAAAAGGGAATTGCATCGGAACCATTTGGTGAAAATGAGTGGGAATCTGCAAAGAAATTAGATGTTTGAACCCATGAATCAAATTTGGGGAAAAAGTTTAAAGGGAAATGGGGCCAAAGTATTTAAAATTTTTTCTGTTATATTCAACCAATTCTACAAAGATATATCATTTATTTCACTGAAATTTTGCCCACCTGCTCTCATGCTACAGCTGTTTAGGTTTTCTTGCTGCAGACCCCTAAGGGAAAATTTTTTCAAAACCCCAAATTTAACTGCTGCTAGAAAAAGACTATAAGAGTGAATCCGCGGTGGCCCAAAAGGGGTTTTACGCGGTGGCGTCCTCGCCCCTCATGAGGTTGCGCTTTTATCCCCGGCTCCCCACGTCCCTCTACAGAGCCCCCCTTATAGAACGCTGCCGAGCTGGATGAATTTTAGGTTGCTGCCCTTCCCGTCTGACTCAAACAGCATCCTCTCTTCAGGCCGTGCAACTCCACCCAAACCCTACGAAGAATCATTAACCCCCCAAACCCTTTCCCCCGCATGTACCATCCATCTTGACTCAATTAGATGCTCCAAAATTTTTATTTTCCCTTTTTTTGTTAGATGGGGATTAAACGATTTATTTAATTTTATTTTTCCCTGTTGTGTTAGATCGAAGACCCAAAGAAGATTGCTGATTCCCAATCTTTTTGTCATGGATCTGGAATCTATTTGCACGAAGACAGTTGAGTTAATTTATCATAAAGTTTTTTTAATATATATACAAAAATTTAACTTTTGTTTTTTATTCGTCTTTATATTGTTCTGTCAAAACACAATAAAAAAATGCTGCACAACACAACTGATGTCATCCCGCCCTTAAAATCGTTTTATTTATGAGCCTGGAGGTGTTTAGCTTACTAGACATAACTATCTTGCTATCATTTAAAAATTTTTTTTGAGGGGCTTTTTTGCTTGATATTTTTCTATCACCAGTTATGCATCTTAAATCGTTTTTTATTTTCACTAAATTTCTGAGACAGTTACGTGTCCGTTCTCTAAAACTTCTTTTTGCTTGATTAAAAAACAGCTTTCCAGTGTGCTTTTTCATATATTGCCCTAAACTTTCCTATCCTTGTTTTTTTTCTAAACTCGTGTTTTTTTAGCTATTTTTAGAATAAAAAAACCACTACAATAGTATTTGCTCTTAATCTGAAATTCAGTCACTAATCTTTTTAAAATAAGTAAAAAATCTCAAAGCATGGACATATAAAATTATCTCCCACAACATAAAATAAAAAATATTTAACCCTTCTTTTCATGTCTTTCAATTTACATGTACATAGGGAAATAAAAAAAATATCAAAAACTCGCATCCAAAATTTAGGTTTTAAGAAAATTTAGAAAATTATAGAAATGAAACTTGTAATAAGCATTTGCATTGCAGCTTTTTAAAAAAATATGATGACTCGTACATGAGTCACTTTATACGAATATATACCCTTTGTAACCTCCTTAATTAAATCACTTTCTTAGCATCTGTTTTATATTCCATTATTCCTAGTCAAGTAAAATCATATTGTTTTTACTTTAGTTATATGTCATGTATTATTCTATGCTTAAAATTTTGATTATTAATATGATTTTGTTTACTTTTATTTTCTAATGTATAATGTACTATCTTGATAACGTATAACAGATAATGCTTTGAAATCCCTTTTGTCTTCATAAATCAATCGACACCCCATAAGAACATTGATTTTAAGCTTCTCAAATTTTTTTAATTGATCAGATCATACACTTATTTTATAAGTTACAGTGCGATTATAATTCTGATCACGCACATTTTCTAATGTCATTAGTTCATTTGCAAATTCTAAAATGCATTTTGTGGGCCTAAACTACATTCCTCAGAGAACATGCGTTTGGTACTCGCTTCAATGGAATGAAATCACAAAAGTGACAGATGGTTAATTGTTTTTTATGTTGCTTCAGAGCCAATTTTTTTCCTTCCCTTTTTTCTGTCTGGATTACTGATTATGAATTCTAACTTCAGATAAGTACTAGTACCATCAAAAGTAATACGTTTAGAATTTGAAAACTACTTCGGCAACCCTGTAAATATCTTAACAATATTCTATCAAATCGAAAGTAACAAAAGTCTTTAACTACAAAGTTCTCAATTCCTATCAAGCACTAACAACTTGCTTTGACCAGGTAGCACATTTCTATCAAGCCCTATTTATTTGTCACCTCATCAGGTACATCGAGCTCCATAGTTACAGTCATTCTAACTTCATATGAAACCTCAAATTTCATTGCCAAACTTGTTTCTCCCACTGATCTACTATTTCTCACATCTCTAGTTCAACCCTGATTATGTCCCCATTAGCAAAACGCCACCACGGAAGATGCCAACCCAAAACAGTTCTGAGAGGTTATTGTGCTTCTTTTTTGGCTTTCATTGTTTTTTTTCCTTCTATATTTTCATTTCTGATTCCTAACCCAACTACACTTTCCAGCATTTGCGTTACAAATTTTTTCAATTTTTTCCTTCAATGATCCAACAATCCATCGACAGTCCTCAATGCGAACAAGAGTATCGGAGATCATATTATCGCTCATTGAGGGCACACCACAGTCCTACACAATTCACACTTGACATGATAGTTCATCTAAAGTTTCTCTCACAATATATACCAACCTTTTTTTAACAATATCCGATTATTTTTCTTATTCAAATATGCATTTAACTAAGCTCTATACTAGTTTTCTTATTTGCTCGTTTTTTTTCAGGATCAGAAGGTGCAAAGTGCCAATGTTTCATGCAGACATACTTAATATCTTTGATCGTGTTTCGTGTTTTACAGCGAATAATTTCAGTAGTGTTATTATTCTCTTTTATTTTTTCATAGGTTTCTGTGCGCCAATCCCAGGCTTCCCATCAAACACCCTCCACTAAAACTCCACGTACACCCACGAGGGATCACAAAGGTCATTTTTTTAATATTCCTGATTTGTAGGCGTGACTTATTAGCTTGAATTTCATCATGTATATATATATATATATATATATATATTAATATATAGTTATACATATTAGTTTTTAGTGACTTCGTTAGATAATTAGCCATAACAATATACTTCTGATCGTTGACATATACAATTCTGTAATATTAAGCACCAATTGTTTTTTATCAACCTTATGTGTATATTTTTTCATAAATATGTCGTATCAACTCTATGTTTTTATCGACATTTGTTTTTTCAGGCTGCCTAGTATATCTTGTTTTCCATGCAAATTGAGCTATTCTCATGTACTTTCAAATTAAACCCACAAACCACTCTCAATTTTCCTTGTGCATAAACAGACGAAGTCGGTTTTTTTTCTGAAATAGTCTTCAACTTTGCTTGTGGATCTGCCTCTCCAAACAATGTGCTGCCTACACAGCCTACTGATCGACCCACAAGTGATTCTCCTTCAATAGTATTCTACCTTGAAATAGCCGTAACCCCTCCAACTTGCTTTTTATAGTATGTAAAACAGGTTTGGGCGCATGTTTATAGACCATGTGTGATTTTTTTTAACAACCACTTGTGGGTAGTATTGTCTTGACAAACAATCTACGTTGGTAAAGTGTTTTTTTCATCGCCCTTCCGCATGACACAATAATTTAACAAATCCGTCCATCATAGATTAACACCCTTATCCCTACGGCCATGTATATGAACAAACAAATATACCTTTTTGAACCACCCATAATTAATAGTCACACTCTCATACAACTGTCTCCAATCTTATGATTGAACACATCTGAGCAATAAAATTATATATTTCTACCAACAAATTACCTTTTTGATCTTCAGGAAATTAATTTTCATTCATCCATAAATAGGAGGATACCTCTACATTGTCCAAATTTTACAAAAAAAAACGAAAACTGGCTAGAATAACAAGCATGTCAGAAATATTAAAAAACAGAAAATCCGGCTAGATAACAACCACCTGAGATTTTTTATATATAAAAAAGTACAAACCAGCCGCAGAAGAAGTTGTGGAGACGCACGCTAGAAAACCGCCCGTGGTCGAGCAGCGCGGCAGAAATCGGGCGGAGCGCAGTGCAGGCGTGCTGCAGAATCGGCAACGGGGCATGCCGCTAAGGGAGTCGGTTACCCCGAATAATCTTCAGTACCCAGGTACCAATAGCGCAGTCAATCTCTCTAATATATATAAAGGAAAACTCCTTTTTAGTCTCCTTGTAGCTATCCGCAAGATATTACTCGCACAACATAACCCTCGACAGCCAGCCATAGCGTCACAGCTAACGGCCGCGACGACGTTTGTTCCAGTACGAGCATCACACCAGCCTAGCGGTTTAGTATAATAATTACCCGTAGACGATATATATAAGTAGTAGTGTATACATTATAATGGCGTCGTCTTTCCCTCTTGACTCAGCCGCCGCCGCCGCTTCTAGCAGTCGCGCTTGTACCAAGATTCCAAGATCCGTCCACTGAGCAGCTCCTAGATGCCAGAGTCCCAAATGTCCCTCCTTCCTTCGAGGATCCGGCAAGCGCCTGCAGCGTCCGTGATGGCGTGATCCTGATCCGCCACACTGGCCTAGACGGTGGCGACCTGGACGTCGAGGTGGCGGCAGAATCGAGATCGTGCGGATGAGGCCTGTGATCAATGGCAGATCTGCATAGCGAGCGTGGGGCTTGGTGGATCATGACGACGGCGGCCCCTTCCCGTGAGCGCACGACACCCCCGACACTCCGGCGTGCCTTCCCCCATGCTCCGCGTGAACCCCCCCCAGCCACGGTTCGGCTCCTTTCAAGATCCAGACCCGGTGTGAAGAGGTGTGTGGAGGCCAGCAACCGTACCTCTCTCCATGTTTCGCACCTCCACAGGGTCCTCGAATAGCTGGCCCGCCTCGGGGAGTGCGGGCGCCATCATCACCGTCGTGTCCGTGCGGCCTGGCCGTCGCCAGGTAAATCCGCCGACACCGTGCGCGCAGGGTCCTCTCGCCGTGAAAGCAGCTGGTGCGGCGAGTCGCCCAGTACAGCCCCGCCGCCTCGCCTCACCCTATGTGGATGAGTGTATACTGTACTTGTCGAACATAAACAAAGATAGTACTACTCTAGTTTATGTAAAGCCTATATTTTTCCTGATACTAAGCTTATAAAAAAGTATGTATACATACTATACATGAGATGTGGTATATAAGATACTCCAAACTACAAGTATGCATGTATGCCTACTACTCGGATGCATGTATAGTACCACTCCAGTTACGTATCTATATTTTCCTGAACGCTTATCTTTGATAATAAAGAAAAGTATGTAATAACATACGTACTATCCTGATGAGTATATGAAATACTTCCAATTTAAGTATGAATGGATACCTACTCGGATTATGTAGTTTGTATAATATAATCTGATTAGTAACTAAGATACTTCTAAAGTCCCAACTATAATAAGTATGCACATAACCTACTACATGCACATATAACCACAAATTAAAATTTAATATATCATATACTTATATATAATACAACTCTTATAAAGTTACGTATATGAGCATACACACCACAGGCTCAACGTATACTTTTAGTATATATATATATATATATATATAATATATAATCCTACTATATATATATAGATATATATATATAACAAAACGTACTCTAAAAGTTACGTATCTTACATACTTGATTTTTTTAAAACACGCCATTCCCGAACTCAGGCAACCGCTCCGATCCAGTATTCATTAACGGCTGGGTTTTTGTCCAGATCCGCAACCTTAACAGCAAGAGCTATAGATAATTAAACGTGATGTTTAATAAGTTGCAATACACCCAGCATTCACTTTAATCATAACAAGTTTGTGTTTTTCAATTAAAATTTTTTTCATATTTTGTACAATTAAAAATCAAAACTCCCCCTTTTTTTTTAAACGAGAGGACGTGCTTTAAAACAAACACCAAGTTGTAGCGGTCACCAATCAAAGATACTCTAAAGTTTTTCTAATCCAAAAAAAGCGGTGACTGACTTCTTGTACTTAAGCATGGAGATGGTTTAAATTGTAAATTAAAAAAATTTTTTGCACATAAAATTCTTTTTTAAAAGGGTTTTAAAAATTGCAAAAAGGTTTCCCAAAGGGTCATTGGGATGTTAAGCTGCAAAATTTTTTTTCAACATTCCAAGTTTTCATGCAAAGCTAATTTAAAATTTTTCCCGTTTTTTTGATTGGACATAATTTTCAAAATTTTTCCTGGAATATTTTTTAATGCCTAAAAAAGACATTACTAATGATCACAACAAGAAAAAAAAAAAAAAATAGTAAAATACTGGAGATAGGAAATTTGGCTCGCCTATTCCCACTACGGCCAATATCCCAATCATTATAGTTTTTTTTTTGGGAACAAAACCGTGGAGGAATCCCCCCGGGGGTTTGGGTTTTTTAAAAATTTTTAAGGGGGAAAGGGGGAAAGAGAAATTTTCCAAAACAGGATAAAAAAGGGAAACTCCTAATTTAGACTTTGATCTCGCCACTTCAACCCGATATAGTCCAAAAAGAAATTACAGCTGCAATAAACAATCGTGGATGTAAACAGCTTTAAAAACCCCCTAGGGGAAAACCCAGGGTTTTTGGGGGGGGGGGCGTTATTTTTAAAAAAAAAAATCACCTCGTCCAAAGCAGCCCAGGGGCCCCCCCGGACGCTGCTTTTTCACTTTCCGGGGGCCCTGCGGCCTGCCTATGCGCGCCCCACGGGTTTACAACCTCCGCAGCCCCCCGCCCTCCATCGTCAGCCCCACCCCATCGCGGTTTTGCGCGGCGGGCCGGCGTTCTGACCTTCTGGATCTTGGCGGACCGACGGCAATAAACGCCGGCTATGTAACAACCTGAGTTTTCAAAACACACAAAAATCTGAACTTTTTTAAAAATTTTCCCTTTCACAAACCCATGTTGGTGTTTGCATAAAAAGAAACTCTATGTTAGTTGCACAAGTAATCCCCCAAAAAAGTTATCATAGTTGCATATCTGTTAATTAAATTAACCCTGTTTTCTTCTTGTGGACTTCTTTTGGGGGCTTAATTAAAACCTAAAAAAACCTTTAAAGTTTTTGGGAAAAAAAAGAGGAAAAAGGGAAAAGGGGGGGTAGGCCTGGAGCCAAACCCGGGCCCCGCCGCAGACAGCCAGCCACCGGCCTACCCAGGGCCCCCCCCCACAGCTGAGCGCCAAGCTGCGCACGCACAGGGCCCCGCGCCCCCCGGCGCCCTTTCCCCCCCCCCCACCTCGCTGACAAGGGCCATGGAGACCCCCCCTGTCAACCCCCACCTTTGGGCCCTTTCCCCTCTTTTCCCCTCG
>JAJDON010000163.1:0-21423 GCA_022036555.1 Microstegium vimineum | reverse complement strand
CAACATGAAATACATCATGGATGTGTGCACCTTCCGGCAGTTGCAACCGATATGCCACTGCATTCACCTGTTCGACGATCTGGTAAGGACCTGCGTACCGAGGCCCGAGTTTGCTTCGGCCTCCGGGTACTAAGTTCTTCGTCGGCGGTTGTAGCAAGCGGAGCCACACCCAGTCGCCCACAGTAAAAGTGAGCTCACGATGCGCGGCATCATAATGCTTCCGAGCATGCTCCTGTGCCTGTAGAAGACGTGTGCGGACCTCAGCCAGAAACTCCTCTCGGTTAGCCAGCAAGCCATCAACCTCTGCTGTATGTGCTTGGCCGGCTGTGTACGGCAGTAAGTCCGGAGGAGGCCGGCCATAGACGACGGCGAACGGCGTTGTGCGCAGCGCTGAGTGGAACGCTGTGTTATAGCAAAACTCCGCCCACGGAAGCCAATCAAGCCAGTCGCGTGGCCGATCACCCCGTGAGACATCTCAAATACATGGCGATAGTCTTGTTTACCGCCTCTGATTGGCCGTCAGTTTGAGGATGGAACGCTGTACTGAAGCGTAATTGGACTCCCGCCTGGCGAAAAAGATCTCGCCAAACGCGGCCGGTGAACACGGGATCACGATCGCTGACGATGGAGTTGTCACTGATCCTTTTGCCATGAATCTAGATTCTTTGCCGCAAACTATACCACAGACAAAATTTCTTTTGTTCTCTCTTCTAAACGTTATTCTCATTGTTATAGTTTGTTCCCATCTTTGATATGGCCAAAGAAAGACTTCTTCTGTCAGTGGACTATCTCAAATATATGCAATTTTGTAAGCAAATTTAATTTCATTATACCAGAAATTTCAGATGTATTTATGGTTCATGATAAATTGAATATGTCCCATGCAGGGACAACTTTTAAGTACGGCATACAGTAACCCTACTGTAGTTGGTCCATAGCTTGAGAAGTTAAGAGCTCCAATTTTTCATATGGTGTTTGGCTCAATTTTGGCAGTCACATGACCAATGAACCAAACCAGATAGGGGATAAGACAAGAAACCAGTTTATTGCAGTGCAACAAATACAATCTGAAAAGTTCAACTGTCCAAACAGAGATCTCTAGAATAAGCTCCTGCAATGACAAAAATGAGAAAACACACACCTGCTGTTATAGAACCTCCAGGTGAGTTGATAAACAATTTAATATCCTTAGTCTGGTCCTCTGCATCCAATAGTAGGAGCTGGCTGATAATGAGATCAGCACTTGTATCATCCACCTACATTGTGAAGGCAATCTGCCAACTGTATTAGATTGATTGAAGAGAGATTACAGGGGAAACTACCATATAAATAGGAGATTACATGGGCCTGAGGAGGCCAACAGCCAGCCCAATGGGGCAGGCGCATACTAAGTCTAACACCCCCCCCCCCCCCTGCAGTCGGAACGGTAGATGGCTGAACGTTCAGACTGGAGCGGAATTCATTGAAGACTGAGGAAGGGAGTCCCTTGGTGAAGACGTCAGCGAATTGGGATGTAGTGGGTACATGGAGGACACGAACAGCACCAATGGCGACGCGTTCCCAGGCGCATACTAAGTCTAACACCCCCCCCCCCCCCCCTGCAGTCGGAACAGTAGATGGCTGAACGTTCAGACTGGAGCGGAATTCATTGAAGACTGAGGAAGGGAGTCCCTTGGTGAAGACGTCAGCGAATTGGGATGTAGTGGGTAGAACAGCACCAATGGCGACGCGTTCCCGCACGAAGTGGAGGTCGATCTCCACATGTTTGGTGCGCTGGTGCTGTATGGGGTTGGAGGAGAGGTAGACGGCGCTGACATTGTCGCAATAGACGAGACAGGCAGAGGTCATCGGGTGGTGAAGTTCCTGGAGCAGTTGATGAAGCCAGGAAGCTTCAGCCACGCCATTAGCAACGGCCCGGTACTCAGCCTCGGCACTGGAGCGAGATACGGTGGGCTGCCGCTTGGAGGACCAGGATACGAGACTGCCGCCGAGGAAGACTGCATATCCAGAAGTGGAGCGGCGGGTGTCCGGACAGCCGGCCCAATCAGCATCAGTATAGACGACGAGCTGGGACGGTGATGATCTTGGGATGACAAGGCCATAGTCCAAAGTGCCCTTGAGGTAGCGGAGAATCCTTTTGGCAGCCACAAGGTGAGTGTCCCGGGGATCATGCATGTAGAGACAGACTTGTTGGACTGCTTATGCGAGGTCCGGCCTGGTGAAAGTCAAGTACTGTAGGGCCCCTGCGAGGCTGCGGTTTGCTGTAGGATCAGCCACAGCGAGACCATCAGAGGCGGAGACCTTGGCACAGGTGTCAACAGGGGTAGAGCAAGGCTTGCAATCGCTCATGCCATGACGAGCCATGATGTCCAAAGCATACTGACGCTGGGATAGAAACAGGGAGTCGCCTTGCTGTTCAACTGTCATGCCCAGGAAGTGATGAAGAGGACCAAGATCCTTCATGGCGAATTCCTTTTTCAGAGCCTCAATAACACGGTGGAGGAGTTGCTGTGAGGAAGCTGTTAGGACAATGTCATCAACATAAAGGAGCAAATAGGCTGTCTCAGTACCACGGTGGAAGATGAACAAAGAGGTATCTGACCGTGCTTTAGTGAAACCCATGGAGAGCAAATGAGAGGCAAACCGTTGTGCCATGCCCTCGGTGCCTGTTTAAGTCCATACTGAGACTTGTTAAGCTTGCACACATGTTCAGGATGAGTAGAATCAGCAAAACCCGTGGGCTGTGAGCAGTAAACAGTTTCAGACAGTGACCCATGGAGGAAGGCGTTCTTCACATCAAGTTGGTGGATCGGCCACTGCCGAGAATGAGCCAAAGTGAGTACTGTACGGATAGTTGCCGGCTTGACCACGGGGCTGAAAGTTTCACCATAATCAACACCGGGACGTTGGGTAAAACCACGGAGTACCCATCGAGCCTTGTAGCGATCCAAGGACCCGTCGGCGCAAAACTTATGCTTGAAGATCCACTTGCCGGTGACTATATTGGCTTTGTCGGGCCTGGGAACAAGATCCCAAGTGTGATTATCCATAAGTGCAGCATACTCTTCTTCCATGGCCTGGCGCCAATGGGGATCGGTGAGAGCGTCGCGGCAAGACCTTGGAATTGGAGATAGGGCCTCGGCATGGAGACCGAGACGGAGCTGCTGGAAACCGGCCTTCCCACAAGTTGTCATGCCATGATGGTTGACAATTGGTGGGATGGGAACAGCACCTGTAGGAGGGGCATCCTTCACGAAGCGTGGCGGGGACGGAATGATGCCAGAACGTCGAGGAGGAGCAACAGGTGCTGGTGAGGAAGGTGCAGCCGGTGTTGGGCCACGTCGTGACGATCGGTGGCTTCTGAAAAGAGGATGTTGGTGGCGCCGGCTGCCGAAGCACCATGGGTGCTGGAGCCGGATGTACTGCTGATGGCTGCAGTGGCTGCAGTGAGGGCGCTTGGGGCGCCTGTACTGGAGGTGCCGGGGGAGTACAGGCCACTGCAGGCTGCTGTACCACTGCAGGCTGCTGTACCGCTGCAGGCTGCTGAACGCGCGCGTGGGGCACCTGCTGGGGTACGGGCAGGGGGTCCTCCTGAGGTAGCAAGGGTGCCTGGAGTGCCTCAAAGCCCGGCGGGGGCCGAACTGTAGGCACTGGACCAGCGCAGCGAGGCTGGTGAGCAGGGGTGCCTGTAAGAGGGGGAAAACTGAAAAAGATTCATCGTTAGTTAGAAAATCAAGTTCATCAGGAGGGGTTGATGAACGTTGGAGGGAAAAGGGGAAGGAGGATTCGTCAAATATGACATGACGGGAGATGATGACACGATTAGTGGTGAGATCAAGACACCTATACCCTTTGTGATCGGCGGAGTAGCCAAGAAAGGCGCATAGGGTGGATCGTGGGGCGAGTTTGTGTGGTGCAGTAGCAGTAAGGTTGGGATAACAAGTGCAACCAAAGACCCGCAGCTCATGGTAGGAGGGAAGAGTGCCATAGAGAGCAAAGTGAGGGGTGGACATGTGCAGGGTTTTGGTGGGAAGACGGTTAAGGAGAAGCGTGGCGGTGGCGAGAGCATCACCCCAATAAGGGGGAGGCATGAACGCTTGGAAGAGAAGGGTGTGAATGACATTGTTGGTAGTGCGAAGAATACGTTCGGCCTTGCCATTTTGCTGTGAGGTGTATGGGCAAGACATGCGCAGTACGACACCTTTGGCAAGAAAGAAGGCGCGGGAGGTGCAGTTATCAAACTCACGACCATTGTTGCATTGAACAACCTTAATAGTGCAGCCGAACTGAGTGAGAACGTGGGTGAAAAAATTGGACAGGGAAGGAAAAGTCTCAGATTTGAGACGAAGGGGAAAAGTCCAAAGAAAATGAGAATAGTCATCTAGGATTACTAGGTAATATTTGAAACCGGATACACTTGTGACAGGGGAAGTCCACAGATCACAATGAACTAAATCAAAGGGCTTGGAAGCCCTGGACAAAGAAGAAGAAAAAGGTAAACGACATGTCGCCCGAGTTGACATGCATGACACAGGGAGTCGTCGCCGGGGGTGCTGCAGATGATGGAGGAGGACCGGGCGAGACTCTGTAGAGCGTCCTTGCCAGGATGGCCGAGACGACGATGCCAGTCGGTCGAGGAAGGAGTGGTAACGAGAGCACACGGTCCGGTGGGTGTCGATGGAAGCTGCAGGGTGTAGAGGGTCCCGAGCTGTTACATCGCAGGAGGGTGGCCCTAGTATGAAGATCCTTCACAGAAATACCAGCAGGGTCAAACTCAATGGAGACATGATTGTCAGTAGTGAATTGACGAACAGAAAGGAGATTTTTAATAATGGAAGGAGCAACGAGGACATTGTTGAGGCGAAAAGGGCCCGGAAGGGTCGAGTATCCGGTGCCAACTACAGGAAGAGTAGCACCGTTGCCAACAATAATTGAGGTGGGGAAAACAGAGGAGGAGGACGGGGTGACCATACCGGAGTTGGAGGCGATATGAGAGGTGGCTCCAGAGTCCACCACCCACTCGGAGTTAGCGGGAGGGGTGAGCGTCACCGTCCTGAAGCAGTTGGCGAGGGACTACGGATCCCAAGGAGCCTAGGCAGGAGGGGTCTGGGCGCCTGCTGCAGGTTGTTGTAGAGGCAGTGGCGCCACGGCAGGGGGACCAGCCATGAAAGCCTGCTGGTTGTGCTGGCCGGCCATGTGAGCCTGGTAGTGCTGCGGTAGTCCAGGACGTGGAGGAGGACCACGGGGGCCACCAGGCCACATGTGGATGGAGCCGGTCCATGGGTTGAGGAAGGAAGGCCATGGAGAGCCACCGTGCAGGCCTCCCTGGCCATCTTGGCCGCCCTGGTGACCACCCTGGCCACGCCCGCCGCGGCGGCGCCGGCCGCGGCTTCCACCAGTGGGCGTGCCTCTAGGTAGAGGATGGCCTGGGGCAGGACGAGTAGGAGCAGGGGTAGTCGGCGCCCTGCTGCTTGAAGAGGCGACGAGAGCCGAAGGGGGCGCCGAGGGCGCGGTCATGTTGAGCTCAGCCAGGCGCAGGTCGGCGTGGACGGCGCTGAAGGAGGGGAGTGGCTGCTGTCGGGTGATGAACTGACCCATGAATTGGAAGCGCTCGTTGAGGCCCCGTAAGATGTTCAGCACCAGTGTACTGTTCTTGACGGGTTCGCCGAGATCAGCAAGAGCGTCGGCTTTGTTCTTCATCTTGCGACAGTACTCATCAATGGAGAGCGTTCCTTGGGAGATGCAGCGAAATTCGGCGTCGAGGATCAGGACCCGGGAATCACGGTTGTTCAGGAACTGCTGCTCGATTCCAAGCCAGGCAGCTCGAGGAGTGGTGTCGTCATGTTCCCGGATGATGTCCAGGAGGTTCGGAGACACGCTGTTGAACAGCCACGAGAGGACCACATAGTCCATGCGTTCCCAGGCCGAGTCGCCGAGCGGAGGGGCAGTTCTGAGGACGTGATCCTTCAGGGCGTACCGGCCAAGGGTGAGGAGGAAGTAATCGCGCCACTTGGAGTAGTTGGAGGACTCGAGGTCGAGGACGATGGGCACCAAGCTGCGGATGTTCTGCACAGCAGCAGCTTGACGGTGCAGGTGAGCGACAGCTTCGACGTCGTTGGAGACAGAGCGGTCGTCGTCGTCCCTGAGAGCCTCGGCGCGAAGACGGTCGCGGACGGCCGCGGCCCGCTGCTCCAGGGCGTCAACCTGTGTGCGCTCCTCGGCGAGGGCGGCAGCGGCAGCACGCACGCGTTCCTGGGCCGCGGCGGCGTTCTTGAGAAGATCAACTTCCTCCTGAAGTTGTTGACGGCGCTCGACATTGTCAGCGTGGACAGAGGCGCCTTCCTCCTCCAGAGCCTTGGCCGCAGCGAGGGCTTCGTCCCGAAGCTTGGTCGCGGAGACAGTGGCATCGACGGGAGGAGCGCCAGAGGAGCCAGCTGTGATGGAGGCCATGGAGAACGGCGACACGCGGAAGTGTGCAGCGCGTGGGAGGCGAGCGGCGGCGAGGACGCACGCGGCGCGAGGAGTCGGGCGCAGCCCGAGGGGGGCGCGACAACCAAAGGGTGCGGAAGCGAGAGAGGGCCGCACAGGCCCCGATTAGGCGTGTGATACCATGAAGGCAATCTGCCAACTGTATTAGATTGATTGAAGAGAGATTACAAGGGAAACTACCATATAAATAGGAGATTACATGGGCCTGAGGAGGCCATCAGCCAGCCCAATAGGGCAGGCGCATACTAAGTCTAACACATTGCATAAGTCATCCCAACAGATCCATAAAAAATATTGAAATCTATTTAGATCATACTGATGATACAAAGTAAAGCTCCGTGGAACAAAAATTGCTGATAAATGAAAGCACAGAAAGTACAAAACTGAATTTTCAGGATGCAGAATGTAAAGGCCAAAGTGTACCAGGAGGCCCTCATACTCGCTCAGGGGTGTCACATGGTTCCCTATAAATCTGCAGATAATCTATCCCTAAATTTATTAATTGTGCCACTGATGTTCAAATATCATTAATCAGAAATTAATTGCCCATATGACATGCTAGAATGGCCATATGAGAGAGCGTGTTATGAGTGACGAATAGGGAAAATGTGGATCACATGGATGCCACATTGATGATTAACACTAATTAGAGGTTTGGACCATGACTGAGCCACTTAGTACATCTAGGGATACTGATCAGTAAATATAGTTCAGGGACCTAGATCACACCCCCAAACAAGTCGAACAGCTGATGCACTTTACTCCAAAGTAAATAATAGCATCCAGTTCTTCAAACACCAATAAAGCATTTTTCCTGATAACAAATTAGTCAATTCCAGGAAAAAAAAGTAATGAAAGTCATTCATACTAACAATCCCAATCAATAAAAACACAATTCATACAGTCAGGAAACTCAAATAAATAGTATTTCTACAAATCTATACGTTAAAAGACCAATGTTCATAAAGAAGTGCAGTACTGTATATGAGGAAGTAGTTCATACTATTTGATTTCAGATTTCCACAATAATCATGAATCATAAGATACATGACAGTCAAAGAAGGATTATGGTCATGAAATTTCAAGATTCAACATTTGATTTGTTTCACAAGGTGCAATGTTATTGTGGTAACACAGTTGATAAAAAGGACACTTCCTACAAACGCAAACCTGGCACATAAAGAAGACTACCAGCAGACAGAGATAACAATAAACTGAACTGCAACTATGTCCTCCTAGATCCCATGGAAAGAGCTGAACTGCTGGCTTCATGTTGGATGAAGGGTGGAGGATGTACCGGTCGGCTCTTACGCTGAATCTGTCCAACACCAAGGCAGGTGCAAGAATGACCATCCTTGGGCGGCTGCATACCCAGATCTCTACTTGAGGCGCATAAGGTACAAACAAGACCGGGTGGTTGAACGCGCACGCTGCGATTTGGTGCATCGACGAACGGAGCAGCATGCGGATCTTCCGCACCATCCGTCGGTCAAGGACACCTCGCCCCGCGGCTTGCAGGCGCACCCTCCTCTGATGATGGGCACATGATGGCCCTTGAGATAACAGGCAGACACTTCTGCCCGCAGAGAGTCAGCATCCGCCGGCGTGCCATGAGTCCACATGCAGCTGCCTATAGGCGTACTGCCAGCAGGCGTTCACGTTCCTTCTCCTTGAGCAACGCCTTTAGGCGATCCAGTTGTGTGAACACATCAGGAAAGATGCGTGAAGTGTCGTTGGCAGCAGGGGACACATGATGGAGCAGGTTGGCGCGTGGGGGCGATTCGAAGGGTAGGTGCAAGAGCTTGGTGAAGCGGCGCCACGCCGAGGTGCCCTCATCCCGCTGAACTTGGAGGAACCACATCCGGGCGCCATCTTCCAAATTACGGGAAGCCATCCATACCTTATCTTCCACTATGATGCTCTCCTGGTTGAAGTAGGACTCGCATTGGTTGGCAAAGGTCACATGATCAAATTTCCCATCAAATTTAGGAAAATCCATCGAGGCAATTGGCACAATAAAGTTTAGTGTCAGGGTGGTGGCTGAATGCAGCAGCGACCGCTCGATGGAGGATGGGGTGGAGTTGGCGCGGGTTTGCGGCAGCGGCGAGATGGATGAATGTCTGGATCTGATACTTTATGTATGATAGCTCAGTGGTTAGGGCGCGAGGAACGAGGGCTAGGGTGAGGGTATGTTGATAGTATTTTGAGATAACTAGGTCTTATGCTTTGCCAAGAGCTTGGGAGATTGAGGGAGACTAGAATAGTTTCTTCATTATTCCTTGTTTAATTTCAAATGACAAGTGTCTCTCTTTATATAGAGAGGGGATCAACCCTAAATCTAAGTTGGTGGCTAAGCACCCTTGACCTAACTTGGCGACTAAGCTATTGACTCGTGGGCCTATTGGGTCGACGACAGCCTGTTGGCTGCCCATGACATAATCCATGAGCAATATTTTTGGGTTGTGTGTGCCTCCTGGAGTCTAGTTCGTTGCATGATGACATGCAATGGTTGAGTCAAAGTTAGGGAGTTAGTCGAGTGGTGTGCATGGTCGCCGGTTCGCATGGAGAAGTAGTGATGCCCGAATGAGTGAGTGGCTCTCAGACGCCGTGGAGCGAGTCATGCGAAGTGAATGTGTAGCCAAGATTCACGCGAGTTCATCACAATAAAAAAAATGTGTGTATATTATGCTTCTTCTACCTCTAACCAAGAGTGTTGAAGTATGTGTTTGAGTGGTTCCTGAGCGAAGCCAACAATTGGTACAAAAGCCGGAGAAGATGTCGACCATGTCGATGGAGGAGCTCATCGGTAGGTTGCGCTTGGTGGACGAGTGTCTGCTGCTCATGGAGAAGCAGTGGGAGGTGTATCGACGTCATCAACGCTGCAGCAAGGAGCGCTTGACCGAAGGTAGCAAGAAGCACGGGGCGGCAAAGAAGGCAACGATTCGACGCTCCTGTAGGTTAGGCATATGACGGTGTTGTGGAACTTGGTTTAAGCTGAGAAACTTGGTTTCAGGAACTTTGTGGGAGAAATTGAGCCATTTGGAGCGGGGGTAATCGGTTTATGATGAAATGCGAACACAAACTTCAGGCATCCAAGAAAGAAGTAAAGATCGAAATCGAAGCATTGTCATTGGGTTGAAGATCAATTCATATCGACAAGACTTTCCATTCATCTTTTTGTTGATATTTGGATTCCGTTTTCAAATAAAGTCATCTTGTAGTTTTAAATCACCTTTAGAATCATCAGCCTCTGTCCCTACACTGACTCACTTATCCGGGATCGATCCTCACTATGGTCCTTTATTTATTTCGGAACGAGGTGTAGATTGAGAAGAAAGATGAGCGTATGGTCCATACTCACTCGGGTTCAAACTTATTTCACACTCTTGTGCCATACTTCGAGAATGACACGGCCAATATTTTACTATTATTTTGCAGTCTGAAAGTTCAAGTTACTTATGGGAATACAGCCGCCAGGAAGTGATTAGAGGCTTCTGGCTTGCCTCAGCTGTGCCTATTTAAAGGTTTTAATATACCTTCAATTTTCATAGAATATAATAATAGAAAGTAAAGTTGAAAGCTTACCTGATTAATCGTTTCCAAAAACTACCAGGGAGATTCAGTCTTCTTTCTATATATTCGCTGAGGACGGTGCTTTTGTCATGTGGGGCTTTGTGTCTTCTGTCACGTCCTGGTACGTACTATTGCGGCTTAGCAAACTCAGATCTGGATGGGCACGGACCAACTCGAGGAATCACCCATTTTGCAGACAATTTGGTTATAGGAAAGCTGTGGATTAGTCATCTTAATTCACTCCTCTATCCAAGTACTAATTTATAATTGCATCAATCTTTGAAGCAGCTGCATCCAGCGAGTGGAACTATAGTGAAACGAGTGTCAAGAGCGAGTGGAACGGAAGTGGAGCGAGTGTAAAGGGCACTCATCTTTCCAAACTCTCCATTCGATTGTTTCGATTTCATTGCTTTCGCGGCTCCGAAGGTCTGACCCACCGGCTGGCACCGCCCTCTGATTAGTCAAATGTGTTTTCATAGAAATAAACCGAAAGCTAAAGAAGAAGGAAGAAATTTGGTAGCAATGGTAGGTGACTTACATCATCGTCGGGATGCTCGTATCTATGCTTTTCATCATTTGTCTGGTCTACTCGTACCCCACCCCACAAGGTACATCTTCGACTACCTAACACTTGACGCTATACATTCAGTTCACTCAGTCCCTGAGACTTATCAAGGTAATCTTACCAAACAAGCAACGGATTGAGCAACTAGCGCGAAAGCCGTTGCGCATCCTCTTGCTTTATTTCCTGTGCATAGTTCTTTTTCTTTCATTTGATACTGGATTTAGCTCCAATGGTGTGTAATGCAAACTTGAATTCCAATTCTCGATAAGGATCTTGGGCAAGAGTATCTGATCATATATGTATTCCATTCCAATACGGAAGGAGGATTTTCAATGCGGGATATAAAAACATATCTCTCTGTAGCACCCGTGCTAAGTACTCTATGGTTTGGGGCTTTAGCAGGTTTATTGATGCGAAAAGTGGCAGGTTAAACTAACAAGAAAGTATCGGAAAGCAAAAAGGGACTCTTATGATTCACCGTATCGCGTCCAATACAGCTATGCCACAAGTTGACCGAACCAACTGGTAAACAAAACCCAAGTTAACGGATCGACCTAGGAATAGGATGAATAGAACCATTGAATCGTCACCCAATGGAGCAGAGAGCCTTCCTTTAAGAAAGAAACCTACAACAACCGTGTTTCGAAACTCGATTATCATACGAGAAATTGCATGACCTTCATTCCTGGTTTCAGCTAAGCTTCAAGTACTACTCAGAAATCTTATGCATAGGAAATCCTATCTATATAGATAGTGGTTTCGTTATCCTCAAGTCACTCAATATCCTCTTTCCTACTTTCGTTAGACTTCTATCGGGTAGCTGCTTACACCTACTTTCCTATTAGAAATTGCTGCTACTCCCTATGTTTCCTATTTTTGCGGCTACCTCCCTAGTGAGTGAGTCCTCCCACCCAAGCTAGAAACCTATACCCAAGTGAACTCCTTTCTACTATTTGTTTTCGTTCTTATACTGATTGCTGTTTTTAACTGTCTCCTATTCATGCTTAGCGCCCTGGGTATCCTTTGAAACTAGGCCGGCTATCAATAGTTGGATATGAAGTAAGTGAAGAGCGAAGTCATTAAGAAAGAAAAAAGGGTTTCTAATATTTCAGTGAATAAGCCTGAAAGAAATTGCACTTGTTGAGATAAGTCAAGCTGTTCCTAACCATAGTATTTTAGATCTCAGTCGGTCCACTCAAGCTTACCAGATTGTTTGTAAGGTCTCGCGCATCGTTGATACTTGGATGTTAGTGGTTCAAAGATAAGAACTATTCGAAATTCATTCAAAAGGAATGAGTTTTTTTGAGTTACGTCTGTGACCTCGGGAAAGTCATCTGCTACTCTGCTTCTCGACACGAAAGCAGGGCAATGCTCCATTTTTGAGAATTCGTCCTACCCTTAGCTTTGCTACTTGACTCGGAACAACGGTTCGGAGTTCGCCAGAATACGACGACATGCTGAGTTCTCAACGACTAGCATGAATTGAAGGACGCTGATTGCCGTTGTACCTATTGATAAAGGATTGGACAACTCGACACGGACTACGCAACGGGCTTCAAGGAATTGAAGAATCAACTAGTCACTACGCTGCATACTCGTACCAGGGAATGTTGCAGACCGACCTTCGTTGCTGGGCTGGAATAGAAACTGACGTATGGAGGACTTGTGAGATCCTTCACTCTTCGACAACGAAAGCCTTGAGGACGTCAGCGATGTGTTATAGGGACGTCTCACGATCTTGCTTCTAGAGTACGTACGGGAACATCCAATCGAGTGCCGGTGCTCCGATCTTGTTCGTGAGGAAGAAAGACTGCCTTCTTCGTTCAATGAATCTGCATACCACCAAGGGAAAAAAGAAGTCTGAATCCGTGTCTTCTCTGCCATTTGATTTCCTTCACCACTAGCACTAGCCCCGCCAGCTACTAGAGTATAGCTACTTTCGCTACCTTGACTCTTCTTGTTATTATCCAGACCCTCATTCAAAAGCAAAGAAATCAAGATTCATAAGCAAAGCGAAGGCCAAGCCTGATCTCCCTTTCCCTTGATATGGTGGACTCCTAAAATAGGCTTTCTTTGTTCGTATGATTTTTCATAATACTATAATAAGCCACTCCTGAAAATGGGCTGGCTACTCGAACCAAATATTGAACTTGCTCTTTAGCATAGGTAGACTTCACTACCTGGATAGGTCAGCCTCGTTCCCATTTCTCTGGTCCTATATGTTTTTTTTGCAAGTACCATTCCTGCTATTCGCATTGATTGAGTACTTTAGAGTTTTCTTCTTGATGGAAGTGTCAAATACTTAGTAGGAAGTCCCGGTGGGTAATCACCAAATGTTCTAGTACGAGTACATCCAGTTCCGGGTGGTCATCTAGTATGGGACCTAAGAGAATCCCTTTTTGAATCCTTTTATTAAGCCATTGCTAATCCCGTAAGGCAATCCTTCAACGTTGTAGAAAAGAGTTCAATACAAAAGCACACAAAGGCTTTGGACTATGAAAGGCTACCTTTATCATGCATGAATAAGGCCGGGAGATTATGTCCTCAACAAACCTATCTACTACTAAATGACAATTAAAGGGACGCCAACCATTGGAGGTGATACTGGTGATGGTAATGGTGAAGATTCTTCTCTTTTTCCTGGGTACATAAAGATAAGAAGGCAACGAAAAGCACTTAGAAAAGGCTATTAAGAAACTGATCCACTATTTGAAACCTGTCATCCACGTTAGAAAGAGAGCCATGAAAAGCATAGATCCTCAAGGAAAGGAAAAAACACCACTTCGTCTATTTACGATTCCCATAAACCAGGCCGTGCTTTCTTTTATTTAGTAAGCTCAGCCGAAGACCGGCAGCACCTGCAAATGAAACATGCATGCCTTTCGCTGCGCGCCTTTACTTGCTTCGGAAATCAAACAATGCATTTCTTCTCAACATAAACATATACCGGTCTTTCTCTCTAGCCTATACTTGACCTTGCGTACAAGCCTATTATCCTATCGGTATGCCTATGTGACCCATATGTGCTAAACCGGTACTTGTTACTTACTTCTATCTATTAAACGTTACCGTGACTTAATCATGCTTAGTACTAAACCTTACTACGTAGTTCAAGCTATACTGACCTTTCCATGTTTTGTACTCATCACTTGCCTATGAGCTTACCTGTGAATACTTTGTCCAGCAGCCCTTGTTTCTAAGCACCCATCTCTTGCTTTGCCTCCTCCTTGCAACCAGAAACCTATCGCCCCTCTCTTTTCAAAACAAACAACGCGGAGCGCCTTGTGAAGTGAAAAGATGAGCTATGATGACTTGGCTTCCTTTCTTCTTTTCCTTGTGCAAGTCAACTGTCATTTGACCAAAACTTGACAACCAGTCAATGCCTAAAATAAGATCATAACCTTGTACATCAAGCACCCTAACTTCTGTTTCAAATTCATGGTTTTGTAACTTGAATTGAAGGTTGTCACATTTGGTACTGGTCAATAACTTACGGCGAGACGAGCAGCCCTAAACCACGTGTAGCCACACTCGTCTGTCCTTTTCTACTTAGTTGGACGAAAATCGTATCAAAATCAAGCAAGAGGATGCGCGTTAGCTTTCGCGCTAGTTGCTCAAAAAATCGTATCAAAATCAAGCAAGAAAAAGGTTCTGGCAGGCTGCTGGCGTGGGACTGTAAATCCTCTTTCGCTGGCTGGGCCCAATCCAAACGGAGTGAGTGGTTCGATTCCACTCTCAGAACGAGACTGAACGAAAGAAAATGCAAGTGAAACGAGACGAGAATCAAATTGTAGGCTTATTTCCTAAAAGCGGTGGTTCTCGCCTCCCTGTGCCGCGGGGTGGGCGACTGCGGTTCGAGTCTTTTTCGATCGGGTAGATCCATACCATATGTTCCGGGGGGGAGACGAGGTGTAACGCAGTCTGGTCAGCGCATCTGTTTTGGGTACAGAGGGCCATAGGTTCGAATCCTGTCACCTTGATGTGGTATTCACAGGGGCCGAAGTGCAAAGCCCCGTAGCCTATCCGTGGTCGGGAAGGCAGGCGAAAAGCACGCACAAAAAAAAAAGAAAGCTAGAATTTGGTTTTTTTCTTTTCTTCTCCCATTATCAGGCTTTTGCTTTTTATATTCTATATCTATCTAATATTAGAAAGCTATTTCACTGGTTTGATTTACATACCTCAGTCATGTTATTTGTCTAGCCTTCAATCAGAATAGCCTCTCCACCGGTTCCGAAGATTCTTTCGGCATCAATGTGCTTTTGGAATCTTCCTATGAAACAAATAACATTCAGGAACAGTTTAGGGCAGAACAGGCCTCAGTAGAAAGCGAGCTTTTTTCGCGTATAGCCAACCTCGAAGCCCAATTAGCGCACGGGCTGCCCCCTCAACTCAACCCTGGCGAGTACGCTAACTTGGACAGGGAGCATTTAGACGGTGCAGTTAGTATTGACCACTACCGCCAAGTCCATAATTCCTAAATTGATGAAGTACACATAATGGAGCTCAAAAGCCGATTACAAAATATACTTTTTGAGCATCTTGAAACCGCACATAATAAATATTATGAATGAATCACCTTACAATAACATACGAGAGACTGCTTTCGATTTTTTCGAACAACAAGTCGAACCCAATGAACAATTCCATTCAAAGGAATGTTCTAGAGGGGGCCCTTTTCCGCTATATTCGCGATATTGAACAAAATGGAAGAAATTCTTCACGATTTCTAGAGTTCCGGGATTACTTCACTGATATCAATTTTTGCCTAAGCACGGCCTCTACTCTAGGTTAGTTCAAAGTGTAGTACAACGAACTATCGATACACCGAAAACGAGTAAAGATGGGTACATAAAATGAAGACATCGTGGATTACCCAAATTGGGACGACGATAGGACATTTCACTTTCTTTCGCAATATTTCTGATCATGACTCGACCACTAGGAAAGGGGATTGCTTACTCTCAGCCACGTTTTTCGCTTATGCTTAGTCAAGTGAGGATTCCATTCGAAGTAACGTAACAGGAGCACCATCTTCAAAACTTCTCGGGATCCGGAGTTTCTCGAGAAAAGGTCCCATCCTTCAATATCATGATTGGGTCAACCAGGCCAGATCATAAGTGAAATAGTTTGATCGGGTCGACCAGGTCAGGCCCAATCATGAGTGAATAGAAAATCGAAAACGTACATAGCTGTTCCAGCGGAAATACTTTGTTTAATTCTACCACTTCTACTAGGAGTAGCCTTTTTAGTGCTAGCTGAACGTAAAGTAATGGCTTTTGTGCAACGTCGAAAGGGTCCTGATGTAGTGGGATCGTTCGGATTGTTACAACCTCTAGCAGATGGTTTTAAATTGATTCTAAAAGAACCTATTTCACCAAGTAGTGCTAATTTCTCCCTTTTTAGAATGGCTCCAGTGGCTACATTTATGTTAAGTCTGGTCGCTTGGGCCGTTGTACCTTTTGATTATGGTATGGTATTGTCAGATCCGAACATAGGGCTACTTTATTTGTTTGCCATATCTTCGCTAGGTGTTTATGGAATAATTATAGCAGGTTGGTCTAGTAAGACGGGGGGCGGCCGTTCGGTCGCCTATGATATACGGACCAATTGGTCCAAAATGGGTTTGTGCCGCAGGTGTTGAACGATCTACTCTACACAGGTGTGGGCTTACAGGGCTAGGGCTCATAAACCCTTTCTTTCATTCATAAAGGGGTCGGTCACTTTTCCGGGCCGGGATCGAGAAGTGGAAGTCATAAAAAATGATCTTCGCACCCCAGATCAAGAGGAAAGGTAGCTTGTCAAGCTGGTCTCACTATTGGAAATTCTAGCTTTCTTTTTTTTCACCGACTCTTCTTCTTTGTCAACGCTACTAAGGACCTGACGGTTCGCCTACTTGATGAATGAAAGAACATGAGAAAGGGTTCTAAAAGAAAAGGCGACGAAAGTCTACTACAGTACAGTCAAAGTCAGCGGCTGAGTGCCTCGCCTACTATTTTTTGTAGGCGAGCGAGTTAGAGAAGAGGCTTAGGGATAAGAGAGTGTCGGTGCGTACGTAGCCTTCATTCTACTACGCTACACAAAGTCACTTAGCTCGACGTTAATTAAGAGAGTAAAGGAGGAATACCCTACATAGAAGAACCGTTGTTCGCTTACAAAGGTATAACCTTTCGCTCCCCGGGGCAAAGCTGCTTCGCACCACTGATAGACGACTACTTAATTAAGATTCCATTTCAAAGGCGCTACTTTGTTTCGCAAGCCTTTGTCATTGTCAGTCAACTAAGGTTGGCCCTCGGCCCCCTGCGAATCCGTAAATCAGAGTGCATGCCGCAAAAAAAAGGATGGTCCCCTATGCATTGAATTCTTTCCGGAACGAAAAGAATTCCAGTACCTGACCCCCCCATCATGGTGAACCTCTCCTTGTGATCGGGATGAGGTAGATGCCTCCCAGCCGGGGGGCGGATCGAATCGGAGTTTCCTTAGGTAGCCACCGACCTACAGTTCTCCTTAAACTTCTGTGCTTGGTGGAAAAGAAGCGAACAAAGGTACGCTCGCTTGCTGTCTTGTTCTCTGCCGCGGACTGGGATCGCTCGCCAGCTAGGCCCTCTAGAAAAAAGTTGGAGCAACATTGTATGAGAACATATTACCCATCTTCGGGGACAAGGGGCGGAACGACCTCTCGATCTACTTACTGCAGCCCAGGACGGGCGTCGTCGTCTAGGCGTGACTTCTTGTTTTGATCTCCCCTACGCCTAGGACGTTGTCTGGGCCAAGAGCCATAGTTAGTTGCAGTTTCCATTTGGTTCTTCTTTCTCGTTGTTGATACCGGCAAGACCCAGCCAGATGATGATGTCTGCTGGTTGGTAGTGAGAGGACTCTTAGTACCCGCAAAAAAAAGGGCGCTGGTGAAAAATCATGTGATTTAGTTTCTTGCTCTCCCTTAGCAGCGGGAAAGGAGTCTATCTATCTGCCTAGCTTTGGTAGATTTCCCCCAACGCAATTCAAAAACAGAAATTCCACGAATCCCTGAGGTGGATAAGTCCGACGACTCAGCAGCAGTGCGGAATTGAGTTTCTGGTCCGGTGGATCTGATCTATAGTTAGGGGGCAATACATACCAAAAGGTTCGAAAGAAGGAAGGCGCAGTATATAACCAACCCGCCCATAGCCGGTCTAACTGCTGAGAGAGAAAAGTGCTTTTCTTTCCTTGAGTACACACAGCTATTGCTGATCCTTTGCGAGATCAGGATGAGACCCTTCAGAATTTCTAATCAATCCATGTTAGGTCAACATCGAGACAGAGCATCTCAGTTGGCTCTGTCAAGGAAGTGAAACAGGCATTCCTAGGTTGAGGTTACCATAGGATTGACCCTCAGTCAGGCCTCCGATTCCAAGGAGTTGATTCAGCAAGTTCCCCGTGCTACCCCGCGGGAAGTCTAATCGGATCAATCGGTGGTTCCGTAATGAGTAGTCGAATACACATTGAGGGGGCCTTGCCTCCTCCTTCCCGCCCACACCTTCATTCTTTTCCTCCTCTGATCTGAGAAAGCATACTAAACTGCACTCCAATCTTTCTCCATTAGCAACAAGAGCTGCTCTATCTATCGGCCCTTGATGAGTAAGCTTAGCTATACCGCTTAGGTTGCAAAGCAGCAAGCTCCCTTCTAATGCGTTATTAGGCTGCTTGGAGCCTTCTCGCTTAGTAAGCCGCCTTCGGCCTGCCTATTTACTCGTCTAAACTCGTCACACAATGAAGCGCTTTTGAAAACCTTCCCCGAAAAAGTGGGTATAGTCTTCTATTGCCATGTACATATCAGCGGGCAGTGGGATAAGTCGAAGCATGCCAGAACCTTCTTTAATAGTGAGCCGTACCGACTAGCTCCTAGCAAGGGCTTCAAGATCACAGTAATGCCTGCCAAAACTTTCCTTGGGTACGAATGTCGTGTTCAAAGCAGGTTTCTCTAGACACCTTGGAAAAAATCACTGACGAGCTCAATCTCAAAGTGTGAATGAAATTCTCAGTTTCATCCTCTTTATGAGCCTGAGATCATATGGGTCAACAATTCTCATTTCTTAGTTATAGAAAGCCCTTCTCAAGGAAGTGAGCCACTCAATCTGAGCCAGCGGATTCTCATTCAGCTGTGCCGGTATGCAAAGCAAGCATGCTTAGACAACGATGTCCAATCTTTGGTCTGCCCATTAAGGGCTGACTCCGCTAGGCAAGAGGACTACTACTGGGATTATTCTATTACTAATTGATGACCTGGGGGGCTACTCTTCTTTCTCCACTACATATATTTATTGACTGACCTGTTGATAGGATAGCGGGGGCAGTAAAGAGGAGAGGAGGAAAAAGAAGTAGAGTTAGGTTCTGTTCTTGTGTGTAAGCCCTCGGTCGATTCGTCTGCTCATTCACAGCGTATGATTCTTATCCAATTGCTTCTTCTGAAAACGCGGCGTCGGTTAATCTTTCTTATTCTCCCTTCGGGGCTCCTCATGTTGCTACTAATAGAAACAGTTCGGACCTTGCTCATACAATCCTCGGGACTACTATTGGTTAATCTTTGTCCTCCCTAGGGAAAGTAAACAAGACGATACTTTTTGGGAAAGACAGGGTTAGCGCTGCCTGGGTTGAGCCATTCCTAACAACTCATCCAGCTTGACTAGCTTGCATTAAGAGTAGTTCATTTCCTATAAAGTGTAGCGAGTTTTCTACCTTTTCACATAACCGAGAAAAAAGGAAAAGTTACCCTACTACATGTATTAGCTAGTTTTGTCTAGTCAACATCTAACGCTCATTTCACTATGGGATTTATTTACTCCGATTGCTTCTACTCTCTTACAGCTGGGTGCGCCTATAAGGAAGACTTTTCATAGATTTACTTTGGACAGGCAAGTTGAACTATCAGGCTTCACTAACACAAGTAAGAACAAGTAGAAAACTCCGTATTAAGGGCTGACTTTCCTTTTGACCTAGTTCTTAGCACTAGTGATTAGCACAAAGGAGGAGAGAAAAAAGGATTGAATAAGCGAGCCCCAGAAAGAAATCCTGGGCAGTGGTTTACTTTATTTTCTAAGAACTAAGACTGGCGAAGGGAAAGGATGGTAAAGATATTGAAGTACTCACCAAAAACTAGGATCTTCGAAAAAGAAGAAGATTCACTTCCCCTACTACTTACTACTCGACGATTCGACCATTCATGGTTGGTGTGGCTCCTATTCCTCGATATGCCGGACCTTCTTCTACACTACCACAAGTTCGTAGCTTGCAAACTCCCGATTTGCCCATTATTTAATTAAACGCTGCGCGCCTTTGCTTTGAAAAAAGGTGCTTTCACCACAGACATGCCAGTAACTGACGAATTGGATGCTCCAGCAGTAGTTCCAGTTCCGAAGGGAAACAAAAAGGGAAAGTAAAGCTTGTGAAGTCAGTATGGGAACAAGCCGAGGCCTATGCCAATTCAAATATATTCTAATATGGGTACTCGCGAATATAGTAATAGCGAAGTCAAGGTTCATTAAGTCAGTGTATTGGTGATATCGGCTACTGACAAAGCCTACATCTAACGCTTGAGTTCTTACCTCGCTGAAAACGTTGAAAAGAAACCTAGCCCTTGGAATAAGTTATACACGGCTGGCTGGCATGAATAGTTCACGGAAAGAAACCTAAACCTTTCCTCCCTTCGTTGTAATAAAG
Organism: Microstegium vimineum; assembly: GCA_022036555.1. NCBI lineage: Eukaryota > Viridiplantae > Streptophyta > Magnoliopsida > Poales > Poaceae > Microstegium > Microstegium vimineum. The sequence continues at coordinate 1,103 of JAJDON010000163.1, read as the reverse complement.
CGTCTGTCAGGTAGTACTGGTGGAGGGATGTTAGATCAAGTCTGTTTATGGTGTGTTCAAAGAAACGATTCTTATCGGACAGGAGTGGAATTAGCCGTCTTAGCTAGTGATCAACGAAGGACGAAGTAGATCGTGCTGCCTAAGGAACGGAGAATAGAGCTTAATCCAAGAAGAGAGCGGCTTTTCTCTTCCCTCGCCGTTGGATAAGAAGCAAGCTGAAGAAGCTCCTAAGCGAGCAAGCGTAAGAGGAATGAGCATAAGCTCTTGGTCGTGAACTTCGAATTGCGGATCGGTATCGGCAGAAGCAGTAATACTCTTTCTCGAGTGTATCTGTCCCATCAGAGCATTTTGGAAGCTGGGTGAAGACTAATCTTGGTTTGAGAGCTCCAATAGAAGCATTCTTACCAGACCAAGAGTGAGGAGGTTGACTGAACCTCTGAGCGAGCTATTAGTACCTTCTTCCTGAAGAGTAGTAGCCTTCATTCATAGCCTGACCAACTCGTTCGTACGCTAGTCAGCTATTCATTTCTAGTCAGGTTGCTATTCCCTTCTATAGAAGGCTTAGGTGTGATAGATAGCCAAGGAATAGAAGAGTTGACAAGAGATGCACCGGTTTATGCAGATATATCTGTATAGGTTTAGAAAAATAGGTAAAGTAAAGTAGTTGACAAAGCAAGTAGGAATAGGTCATGTCACAGATAGGCAAGTATAGAAGCAGGAGAAGCTGATAGACATTTGTGAATAGCAAGGCCAAGCTGTATACATATAAGCATTTTAAGGAGTTGTTTGTTGGCATATGGTTTGTTGTCACCACCAACAATTGTTGAGAAACATAAAAAAGGTAGGCATATTGTTCACGTTTAGGTTAGTATAGAAGTAAAGCACGAGCTTGGTGTTTTAGCTAGCTTGGTACAGTAGGAAGAGAAAGGTGTTAAAGTATTTTTGAGAGGCAAGGAACTTCAGTAGTTGTTTACAAGGTATGCATTGTTTTATTGTAATGGGGTATGCCTTCTTTTCTTTGCCTTTTTTTTGTGAGGTAGTCTCATAACTTTTCACGTGTAGGCATGGGAAAATCGAGGTTTAGGACTAGGCGTATTTCATAG
>JAJDON010000162.1:0-21438 GCA_022036555.1 Microstegium vimineum | reverse complement strand
GGGGGCGGTGCACGGGGCGGCCCGATGAAAGGGTTGGCAAAATGCGCTCGCGCGCCGCCCCAACAGCGAGTGAGGTTAATGTATGGCTGCGACCGTGGATATGTTGGCGTATGTCCAACCGTCGACACGACCCCTTCTCGTTATTTATTTATTTCTTTGTTATCAGTCCGTCCCAGATATTAATGGATGCCCTTTTCAGCTACATATGGATCAAACCTTTGTTTGGTGCAGAAAGGTACGGTGCGTGTAGGGGTGCAAACAAGCCACCTTTAGGTGCCCTCCAAACCTTTTAGCGTAAATATTTGTACTAGTTGTACAAATATTTACGCTAAAGAGGTTTGGAGGAGCACCTAAAGATTAATCCTTGCACCCTAGGTGCGTATTTGTACTAGTTGTACAAATATTTACGCTAAAGAGGTTTGGAGGAGCACCTAAAGATTAATCCTTTGCACCCCTAGGTGCGTGGCAAGCTACCTAGCATGCATATGGAATGGAAGATCCTTAGCGTAAGCGGCAAAAGACCGGGGCATGCGTGCCGGCGCGCGGAGCCTGCTGCTGTATGGATTGGATTGTGACAGTACTAACGGTAACGGTAGTGTGCTACAATCACGCTTCTCTACAACTAAAACATTGCGGAACGCAATCGTGCCCCGGCGTGCGAAAAACTGCCGCCCCCTCCTTGGCTCGCCGGTGAAATCTCGCATCCCGCATCCCCCCGGCAGTTCCGCGCACGCCAGCTCGTCCCACGACGCCCAGCATCGACGGCAAGATGCCCCTGCGCGTAAGATGGAGGCAGGCACGGCGGTTTCCCCGCAAAAAGATTGCTCGACCTCGCCTTCTGCCCATCTCTCGGCCCACGATTGGTGGCAGGCTAAACGGACGTCCGGCCGGCGACAGCTGCAGAGCGCGGATGGCCGGCGGGGCACGCACGGAACCCCTGCCTGCCTCGCGGCGACCGCGCCTCCACGTCACGGCGCCGCCGCCGGCCGAAGAGGACGCCGACGCTGATGGCAGCGGCCCTGCCTCGCACGCCTACTGCCCTTCGACTGGGTATGGGTAATTACTGGCCTCTACATTCTACCTCCGTGCAGCTCTGTTTCTTCCTCCTCTTCTCAAAGCACTGTTGTAGTCTTGTTTGCTTCAACTATGGTGTGGTGAAAGATTCATGTCTGAGGGTGTGCTCATCGGGCAAAAATGCCAAGATCCAGACCTGGTTGTTCAGTGCATCGTAGAGCCTAGCAATTTGGGTAGTCTCAGCTAAGGCCTGGCAGGACTTTGGGGGAAATCTTTTATCAAAACTAGCTGCGAGTTCTAGCTTGATGGTAACAAACTTCAAGTGGGCCAAGCTACACAAGATGCAAGGTTAGCTTGTTCGCTGAATTGACAAAGATGTTAGCTGCCATTGGATGGCATTTCATGATTTGATGAACTTTTGGTTTCAGAATCATCAGTTTGTGAATGAGCTTTCTTCTCTTTTGTGAAGATGAATCATATTTTCACATACTTAGGGGTAAATGAATTACCTTATATCTGGTAAACCTTTTTATCAAGATTTTTACCTTAAAGTTTGTGTACATTACGTTCATAAATGATACCCTGAGTCCGTGCTATATTTACAAGCCCAGTTTGTACTAAGATCCTTTAGGAATTAGGAGAACTTTGTAATGTGGCGATTTGGAGAATATTTATTTAGACATTGAGGTGGGAGAATTTTGATGTTGTTCACAAACACATTATTTGTAAGAAAAATATGGCTCCCGTTGCAACGCACAGACATTAGACCTAGTTCCACATAAAAAGTTGAAGCTTCCCTTCGCTCTGCTTGAATAAAAATTATGTGTACGATTTGCTTCTATGCTTAGGTGGTACGTACTACTAGCTAGCATGACAGGGGCATCCCACATTTATTTATTTATTGGAGCGACATGGATTAATCGTTTCATTTACATTGAATAAAATACTCCGATGTTTTCGGTTGATTCGTCTCCACATATACGTCGGTAGCTAGTCCGGTGTCCAGAGAGATCTATATATAGTTACATGACAAGCTCATCGATTTATTTTTCATTATTTGTGCGATCAATAACCAAGGATATGGGTTAGTGGGAGAAAACAAACAGCAGGCAGCGTTGGCCAGGGAAGGCAAAAAAAGCACAGAACGCGTGCGTATGCAGGTGGCAAAGCAAAGTCTTGAAGAAACAGGCCGGAAAATAGTACCATCATAATTGTATAAGCAGCTTGTCGCACACTCTTGTACCACCATGTGAGCCGCTAGGGACGTACAGGCTTCCTTCTTCCCCCTCCACCGGCCCGCTGATTAATTAATTTGTGGCATGGATGCACAGCGATGCCGTGCCAATTCTCCGACGGCGACGGCGACGGCGACGGTGAAGAATCATCATTACTCCTCGCCGCGCTCTGTACGTACTCACGACCTGCTGTCGAGGATCAGTCGGCCGGCGTGTGCGTGCACCTACGCACCCCTGACCCCTGGACTAATAATTTGGGCCGAATGATCGTCCTTTGGACCGAGATCGTCGGGGGGCGTCCTCCAGGGCCGTGAATGATCAGCTGGTATGTATCTGCCGAAAACACAGCCCCTTCCCCCCTTCGGAAGAGAAGAGAAAAAAATTGGTCCCCCACCAGACCATTTTTAATATTTTTAGTTTCATAAAATCGTTAGGGGGTAGCCCCCATTGGGTAAACAATGTTCGAGTAGTGTAGATAGTTCATGCATCGAGAAGATAGGGAGGGGTGAACATTGACCGGAGTTGTCGAGGGAAAAACCGCGTGGCGGCGGCGGGTTCATTTTGAAGTTGGTGGACCGCTGCCCGTCATGGTGCGGGTAGGCTACCCCTCCTCTCCTCACGTCGGGGGTGTGGTAGGCGGGAAGACGTTGCATCTGGGGCTCCCCCGATGTCGGTGGATTCCCCGCCGCGGGGCAGCGCCCCTCGGATCGGATTGGGGTTTTTAGTGTCATGGGGAAACTGGGGTAGGTAACCTCGTAGTCGTACTGAGGCCTGGGCCCCCCCACCTCATCTATATAGCGCCGTGCGCGGGGCCCCAACCACAAGGTTTGGGCCCCCCCTCGTCGGGGCGTAGATCAAAGGGGCCGTTGGGGTTTTGAGCCTAAACGGTGGGAGAATTAAATTTAAATATTCTCCCCTTAGACCACATAATCTTTTTCATTCTTCAATTTTTTTTTATAGTTCAATTTTCAACCATTCTTTTCCATCATAGATCGTATATAGACTGCTTCTCGTCACGAAATTTAGTTGTTAGAATGACGTACAACATCTTTCTTTTTTGGGAAAAAAGTTTTCTTATTCTGGGCCCTTCTTGTTGGGAATCATAGGCTCCCCTTTAAACCCATGCCGGCTATGTGTCCTCTGAACCACTGGGGGAAGGCCTTTTGTGAGCGGATTCCACTACTTTTTTTCTGTTGGGATTGCTAAAGATTTATGATATATCTTGAAGTTTATCTTTTCACAAATATATTTTTTGTCAATGTTTTTTGAAAAACACCACTTGACTTTTTTTGTGAGCATATTCTCCCTTTGGGGTTTTGTTATCACTCAACCACTTCGGTTTTCTATACTTTCAATTATTTTAAATTTCGGGTACAAATTTCTTTAACCAATTTACCGCCCGGGGGCTTAACAAGCTAAAAAACTCGGGTACATTATCGGGATATAGTCACTGTTTTTTTTTAAATTTTCTTTATCCCCCTTTTAGGGAGTAAAGAATACCCCCGATGTGGATTTTTTTCTTTCCCCAGCTAACGGAGTCTAAATCCCCTTCAATTTGCGGAATCAGATTTTTCATATGTCAACATGAGACCTTTCGTACTTGCAAATAACGAAGACTTTTTTTCACTAATTCCAAGTTCTTTCCCTGGATTTTTTTGATATCTGCCAATAACCCGGGGTAAAAAAAGCTATGTCAGGGCGGTACACTTTTTGAGCATTTGCAAATTTTTCAATTGCCGAAGCATACGATACCGCTTTCTTTTGGATAAATTTTTCATATTGGTTTTTGGGCACTGTTTTCCCCCATTTTTTATCGCCCTTGACAATGGGGAGCAGGGGGATGGCTCACCTGCATACTAAATTTTTTAGAACCTTTTTCTTATCATCCTTCTGCGACAACCCCCAATCCCTTTTTTTCTTTCGATAATCTAAATTTCCCCCAAAAAAAAATGAAGCTTCACCGAGATTTTATATCAAAGTTCGGGGACAAGAATTTTTTCGTCTCCAATAGTAGTTGACTCTACTAACAAGTAAGATATCATCTAAAAATTTTTGGATCAGGAAATGTTTTTTTTATTCTTAAATTTCACATAGACAAAATTTGTCCTGATTTTTTCTTTAAAACCCAAAACCTTTATAGTTTTATCAAACTTCAAGTACCACTGTTCGAAGTTGTTTAAACCTAAATGGACCTTTTAAACACATCCCATTTTTTTTTTTTCCTTTTACAACAAAAACCTTTCGTTGTCCCATTGACATTTTCATCCAAAATCCCATTTGGGAATGCGGTCTTACATCCATCTAATGAAATTCTAGTATAGTGAGCCTAATAATTCTGAAAGAATCTTTACAGAAACCGGGGAAAAGGTTTCATTTAATAAATCCCCTTTTTTGGGTAAAATCCTTAGCCAAAAAGTCGCGCTTTGGGTTCTTTCATATTCCCTTGGGAGTCATATTCGTCTTATAGACCATTTTGGCCACTTTTTAGCTCCTTTAGGAAATTTTCTAGAACCCCAAACCTTGTTGGGATTCATAGATTTCATCTCACTTCCCTGGCCTGTAGCCACTTCGATGAGAGTTGTTTTCATGGCTTCTTCAAAAGTTATAGGTCATTTCCATTGGAATTCTTCGTTTCTAAATTTTTATAATCATCTGGAATAGTTTACCTTCTAGTTCTTTGAGACCTTCTAGGGGCCTCTGGCACTTGGGCCATATGGGTTGTTGTTTTCTTCCCATTAGCGACATTTGGGTTTTACAGGCCCTGAGGAAGGTTCCTCTGTTCACCGTTTTCGCATGGGGGGAATCAAACAGGCGTTTTTACCACAATCCTGTATGCTGGTGCAACATTGGTGCAAAGTAAATTAAAAGTATGGTTTTTCAACCCTTGGAGTAGGTACATGTACCCCTTTTCCTCAAGGCAATTTCACGGTTACCCTTTCTCCCCTGATCAGTATCCTCCAAGAACCAGGTTCCTTTTCAAAAAAAATTTTGTGTTCTATTGGGACAATAAATCGATATCCTTTATCTTTTGGATAGCCAAAGAAATGGAGCTGACAGTCTTTGGGGTAACTTTCCAAATTTGGGTTAAAAACCTTTTCCTCAGCTGGTAGCCCCACAATGTAATGCTTAAATGAGGGGTTTTTTCCCCGTCCATAATTCATATGGTGTTTTCTGCACCGACTTTCTTGGTTTCGATTTAAATATTGAATGGGGTTTTCAGTGCCCCCATCCCCAAAACCCAAACCGGTAATGGAAGTAATTATCATGTTCTTACATATCCCTTGGGGGATGGTTTTTCTTTCAGCCATCCTTTGCTGAGGCTCCCCCCCTGTGGGAAAGGCGACTATGCCATTTCCCTATAGGGAACTTGAAAAGACCCTGGAAAATTTTGGCCTACGGGGTATGTCGCCCATAATACTCTCCACCCCGGTCTGATCGAACTATCTTTATTTTCAAGTTGTGTTGATTTTCAATTTCGGCTTTAAATATCTTAAATTTACCAATCTTCTGTTCTTTCTTTAATTTAAAAATGCATAACGAGAGTAATCATCGGTGAAAGTTATAAACGAATCATAACCATCACCTTTTCATTGGAATGGACCCCAAAAGTGGTGGATTTTTTCTAATACTCTCGTGCTTCGTTTACTCTTCTTTATTTTCTTAATATTTTTCCTTTTATGCAACAACACATTGTTCTAAAAGGGAAAATTTAAGTGCGGAAAGAATGGATTTTTCATAAGGTTCTTTTCCCCCCCGAAATATGACCCCCAAAAGACAAAGCCATAGCTTTGAAAAGACGTTTATTTTCTTCCGTTTTTTATTCTATTTGTAATTGGGAGACATTCACATCATTTAACATGTTCACATTCTCAGCAAGAGATAACAAATAAAGTTTGTCTTTTGGGGAAAGGCAAGACCAAACATTTATTATTTCATCAAGTATTTCACATCTGATTACCAAAAGAATCCAAATCTCATATCGGTTTCGAAACACTTATTAATTTCTCGCAAAAAGGAACTGGTACATTTTTAAGCTTAATCAAAGCCTTTTTTAATTTAAAACTAGATTTCAATGGCTTTAACTTGCTTGTACTCCCTTCGCAACTTTAATTTTTCTTTCTCCTCTTTTGCAGAGTTGTCCTCCAAATAACACCTGTAAAGAATTCGAAAAAGTGAATTGTTTCTCCGAATCAAACCCCAAGTGGTGTTCAAATAACATAAAAACAGGGATTTCCCACAAAAGGGATAGTACATCACCTTTTTTAATAAATTTTTCAGGGAGACTGGGCAATCTCTTTGTAATGCTTCTCTTTAAGCATTCCCTTTTATGGTTTTTTTAGATTGCCCAATTTTCTATGTCCTCATCCCAGAGTCCTTTTCTTTTGCCTTTTCAATTGCTTTTTTGTGGCTTGAGGGAGAACCTTTATCCACAGGTTTTACCTTTGGTTTCTTTTAAAATTCTTTTTTTATGTCCTTCAAAGTTAGCTGAGTCACCCCTTGAGGAGTTAAGATCTCTTCCTCCGAAAACCCCCTTGTTTTGAGCTTTTTAAAGTCCAGTTTTTCGGCCTCTGTTATGTTCACAGCAAAGGTTTCAAATTTTTTGGAGAGAAAGAAAGACCCAAATGAATGAGGAACTTATCGTTGACCCAAATCCATTGTCTTTAATTTTGCTGCCATTGTGTTCATTTTCAATATGGTTGACGCAACACCACCATTTTATTTTTCAGATACAATTTTATGAATCATGGTGCTTTTTGACAGAACCTTTAAGTGGGCCACTTGCCAGGGTTAACCAAATTAAACCCAAAAAGATGATCCAAACCTTTAAATTTGTCCATCAGGTGTGCCCTTTGCAGCGGGTCATCCCCCCTCTTTCCGAAAGGGGGGTATATTAAATCTTTTTAGAAAAATAATACGAAATTTTTTTATTACATAAAGTAGGGGAATTTAAAGTCATATTAAAAAACCCTAAGTTTTGAAAACTAAAATTAGTTTTTTACGAAAGGTTTCACAAGCTGTGTAGCGAAAAACAAAACCGAGGTACTCTTGCCCAAAAGTCAAACAAAGACATTCACTCTTCATCTTATCTACACTGCCGGTCATGCAGCAAGAAAACCACGCAAACCGGGGTTGTGATCCTCATCTGCCGGGGGGTTAAAAAAAACCCTGAGTACGGGAGTACTCCAAAAAGGAATTTAAATTCCAAACAAAGAAAAGAAATTTGGTGGCCCAAAGCGTATGCAAGTCATGGGGATTGAAGGGGGTGGTTTGCAAGAATCAAGTATTTTGCAAAATGGCTTTTTTTAAAAAAAAATTGGGAAAAAATCATTTAAGTTACCCAAATAAGTTTATAAATTTTATGATCTGATGTAGGGATCGTTTAAAAAGGGTTTTAAACCTAAATAAAAGGGACCCAACCCAAGTTTTGTTAAAGTTTTTATTACTCGGGTAGGGGAAACAGGGCCCATGTTTCCATATCCGGGGAACACGACGTTTTAAAACCCGGTTTATCCTAGTGGGCTTCCTATCACTGACATATCCACCCCTTTTTAAAGCATGCATATAAAGCGCACCCGCATGACCCACTTTTTCCGCCATGAGGCCCATTAGGGCGTTCTTTCCCCCCCGGAACGCCCTGCAAGGAGTTGGGTTTGCGGGAGGGGGGGCGAAACCCCCCAAAGACCCCCCAACGAGTCTATGGAAAATTCATCCCCAATACGCAGCTGGCAAAAGGGGGCCTTTTTGGCGCGTTCTTTCAGATACCCCCAAGGAAAGGGGGGAAAGGCAAGGGGATAAAAAAAACCCCGGGGGGCCGAACAACGGCCCCCAAGAAGAAAAAGGGGGCCCCAAAAAGGGGGAAACCCAACGAGGGGAACGGGGGCCCAGGAAAGAAGAAAAAAAAGAAGAAAAAAAAAACCCGGGGCCGACGAAAAATGTGGGACCCCGGGCGAGGGCCCCCCGAGATTGTCGCTGCGGCAGAAAAGAAAAAACCCTCGGGGCGCCCCCCCCGAGGGGGGCGTCTGTCGAAAAAGTCCCTATCAACAATAAAAAAATTTGCAGTTTTCTCTTTGATTTTGGTGCATAACCATTTTTTTCCTTTGGGTAAGCATTTGTGCTCAAAACTTTGTATTCCTTTGTTGAGTTAAAAATGGTTTTTCCCATGTGCAAAAAACCTTTGGTGGTCAAATCTAAAACTAAAGATTTGGGGTGTTCAAGTATCTTTGAGTCTGGGTGGGAAAACCCTTTCCAAACAAATTTTGGGTATGTTCCTAACCGGGGTTTTAGATGTGATCCTGGGGATGAATTGGTTCCCCAGCAGCACAAAGTTTTTGATCGATGTTTTTAAATAGAACTATAAAGGTGGATGTGCCAAAAAAAAAATTTCTAGCTCTTGTTAAAAAATTTTTCGGTCCCCAAAATGGGAAGTAAAAGGTCTGTGTTTCAGTTGAAATTTGGGGATACTTGATTTTCCCAATAGTAGGGGAAATTTTAAAGATTTCTTTCCTGATGACTTACCGGGGCTTACCTCCTGATAGAGTGTTGAGTTTTCAAATAAAAGCTAAACCCTTTGGGTACCGCCACCTATCTCAGGGGGGCCCTATCGGATCCCTTTCCAAAAAGAGTAGCCGAGTTGAAGACTCGGGAAAAAAGGTTCCCTCGATAAGGGTTTTCTTTTCGACCATTTCCCTTCGCCAGGGGGTTGTCCTGAAATTTTTCCCGTGAAAAGAAAAATCACACCCTTCGCATGTGGTTGGGACTATCGCCCCTTTGGCCCGGGTGCCCATCAAAAACCCGTACCCCTTTTTGCGGTTTGCCATTTTCTTTTAAATCAACTCGTTGGAGCTTGGGGTTTTTTCCAGCGACTTGGGGCGGGGGTCCCACCGGGGATAAAAGATTGCCCGGAAGTTTGCCCCAAAGAGGCTTTTTTACCACTAGATTTTGGGCTTTTTTGAATTTTTTTGGTGATGTCTTTTTGGTTTGACAAATGCACGGCATATTTCATGTATTGATGAACTCAGGGGTTCATCCCGGAGCGGGAAATTAATTTTTGGTTGTTGTTTATGGGTGATTTTCCTCATCTTTTCCAAGAATAAAGGAAGAGCTCCCCGTCTTTCCCCAAAATCGTTTTCCCCGCTCTGATTGCGGGGAGCTTTCAGCTTTACGCAAAGTTCACCCCAAATGTGAGTTTTGGTTTGGAAGGAAGTGAAATTTCTGGGGACATTTTTTGCCCAAAGGAGGAAATGACAGTTGATCCCTATTTAAGGGGAAAAGGACATTTGGTTTGGAAGTCATTAAAAACAGTTCACCCAAGTTGAAGTTTCCTCGGAAAATGGTGGTTATTATCTTTTTTTCGGTTTTTTCCCAAGCCTTTTTTGGGTCTGGGGGGCCCCAATTTTACCAATTTAAAATGGAAAAACCCAGACCAAGTTTGTTTTGGGTTTGCTGAGTGCGAAGCAGTTTTTTCATGTTTTTTAAAAGAAGTTAATGGCCCATAGCCCCCGTATTAGTCAAAAAATATCGAAAACCCCCTTTGTGTGTATTGTATCCCTTTCCGGTATTGGTATTGGGTGTGTTTTTGATGCAAGAAGGAAGGGCCCTTTGCTTATGCTTCTGGGCCCGGTTGAAGAAGCAGAAAAGAACTATCCCAAATTTAAATGATCTGGTGTTGGCAAAAAGTTGTCCATTTTTTGGGAAAAATTTGGGGGCCCATTTTTCTGGGAAAAACCTTTGTCATATCTTTTGGAAAATCTTTAAGAGTTTGAAGTATAAAATTAAATAATCCGATTTTAAATTATGAGGCCCAAAAGGCAATGGTTTAGAGCTTTCAAAGTTATGTTTTTGGAAGTGCTTTCCCCATCCGGGGTAAGGAAAAATGTTTTTGCTGAGCCTTAATTTGAAAAAGGATTTGGGGAAAATTTTGTTTTAAGCCAAAGACGGTAAATTCCACACTTTTTAAAGGTTAGAAAGGTAGGATATTTTGGGTTGCAGCTTTGGCCAGCCTAGCTAACTTTATCTATGGAGAAAGCTTTGGGGATAAAATTATCGAGGTTTTCAAAAACCCCAAATTTTTAGGCAAACCCTTTCTTAAAGAAAGGTAAAAATGGGGGGACCCCCAAATTGTTTTAAGTTAGATGAGTTTTGCCAATGCTTTGGTTAAGGGCCCGTCTCGTGGTCCCTAAAGTTTTAGAGTTACGACAAGTATTCTTGTAAAAGCTCATACTTTTGTTTGTCCATTCACCCGGGGAAAGCAACAAAATGTACCAGGATTTGAAAGGGAATTTTTTGGGGGGACAAAGATGAAGTTTGGGGAAAAAAAAGCCAGCTATGTGGCAAAGTGCACTTGTCAGAAAGGAAAGCAGTGGTTTAAAAAAAAAGGAGGTCAATTTTAACCTTTTTCCCATTTCCCAAGTGGGGGAAATGGGAAGACTTTCGTATGGTTTTCATAGTAGGTTTCCCAAAACCCCTGGTGGTGGTTATGATTTATCGGGGTTTTTTTTTTCATTGTTGACCGGCCCACCAAATCTGACACTTTCTACTGAAAAAAAACCCCAAACCCAACCCTTTACGGTTGTTATGCCAATTTGGTTTTGGGCAAGGATAGTTTTTTCTTCAGGGTTTTTCCCAAAGGACCATGGGTATTGACCCGTGGGGTCAGTTTGTCTCAGCTTTTTGGGGACATCTCCATGAATTTTTGGGGAACTAATTTTGTACAGCACGGGCCTTATCATCCCCCAAACCCGAGGGTTTTAAAACCTGAGGGGGTCAAAAAAGGTTCTTGAAGATTTGTTGCGATGTTGGTTTTTAACTTTGCTGAGAAGTGGGGAGGGAAGGGCTTCCCTTTTGGAGTTTTCTTAAAACCCAATAGTTATCAACAAACCCAAAAAAAAATTTTCCCCTTTTCGAAGCTTTGTTTTTTGGTCGGGGTTTGGCAGAAATTTCCTTTTTTAATTGGTGGGAAACCCCCGGGGGAAGAAAGGGTTCTTTGGTGTTAAATATTTAAAGGGAAAGTTTAAAGTAAAGTTAAAAGATTCGCATAAACCCTTAAAATTTAGTCAATCAAGGAAAGAGCTTTTGCTGAAAAAAGAAGAAGGATTTTCAATACCCCCCAACCCGGGAGATCATGTGTATTTGAAAAGTAAACCCCTTTTAAAAAAGGGGAGTCTTTTTTTTGGAGTAAAAGGGCCCAATTTGCCCCTTCTTTTTATGTCGGTCTTTTTTCCCAGTTTTTTGGAACGTATTGGAAGGTGGCTTATCTTTTAATAAAAATTCCCGGGACTTTTTCTCTTCGCCTTTTATGATTTGTTTGGGTATCACAATTGAAAAATGTGTCTTAAAATTTAAAAAGATACAAGGGTGGGGGTTGAAGGAGTCCCGGGTTAAAACCTGATGTGCCCTTTATCTGAGTATCTAAAAAGGTTCTCGATCAAAGGATCAAATTATTTCATCGTAAGAACATCAAGTTCTAAAAAGGGTTTGGCAGTGGGGGAAAAGCACTAAAAAGAAGAAGTTTACATAAAAAATCTAAAAGATTTTTTTTTAAAAAATTTTTCCCGGGAGTTTTATGCTTCTTGTTTTGAGTGTTATATAAAACCTGGGTCATATTTGAAACCCAAAGATGATGTAAAAGGGAGAAATTTTCTTGTTACATTTTCCTTTTCCGTTACTTTGTTTAAACTCCTAAACCCGGGACGAGATTTTTTTAAGGGGGAAGATTGTACCCCCGGGGTTTTAAAAATAATTTAAATTTTAAAAATTGATCATGTCATTATGCATTAAGCATCATTCATTTGTTTGAAAATTTGGATTTTAAAGGAACTAAAATGATTTTACTTGCTTGTGTTTGATCATTTGTTGAATGGGGTCTTTTTTTAAAAATTTTTCAAATTAAAATTTTGGAAAAACCCAAAACCCCCTTTTCCCCAGAGGGGGTGGGTTAAACCAAAAACATGATTTTTTTAAAATCTATAAAGTTTTTGTTATGGTTGTTTTAAACAAAGTTTAGATCTTGAAGTTTTTGAGCAACTTTGGTTCAAGGTTTTTTTTGAAAAAACCCCCCGGAAACTTTTAGCATTTTGCCAAAAAAAGCCCAAAAGGGTCAGTTCGGCCTTTCCTCGAGCAGCTGGTGGCCGGGTTGTGCTCGACGGGGGCCCGACGCCCACACCTGTTTCCCTGGGGCTCACGTCTTGTGAGTGTACGTGGCGGTTTTTGCGGAAACCCCTTGTCGTCTTTAAAAAACGGGGCCCCCGTTCTCTTGTTCCCCCCTTTTTACGCCCTCCACCGCGTGCTCTGCTTGCTTTGCTTGGAACCAAACGCTCACCCCCATTTATTAATGTTCCCCAAACTCGTTAGTCATTCCAACCCCCTCAATCCCTTGCCATTTTTTCTTGCCCGGACCCCTTGGGATCCTCGGGTCAAGGGGGGTTGAAGTCGTCCGGGGGCCTGCAAAATTTGTTTAAACGGATGTCTTCCTAAAAATTTCCCACGAGACCGGGCTTTTGGGCAGTTTTCGGGCCCCGGGGAAGCCCGGCCCCCGGGGGTTTTTCTTTTCATTTGGGGGTTTCTTTTCTCCTTTTTTCATCCTTGAATCTTGTTTGGTTTCTCCGTCTTGCAAAAAGGTGGGCCAAGTCCCGGGGGGAAAAATTTCGTGGGCGCAGTTCTTTTTGTCTCCGCCGGCACATTTTCCATCGTTCGGTCGTTTTTTGCTTCCTTTTTTCGGCCCCCGGGTTTCTAAAAATTTTCCGGGGACCGGGTGGTTCCCCGACCCTATTTGCTTAATGTTTAACTTTAAACGAGCCCTTTTGGGGTGTGTCCTCGAGCGCCCCCCGTTTGTTCTTGTTCGGCGCCGGCGGTGTTTTCGTCGTCTAGTCGGGTTTTAGTTGTTTTTTTCGAGATCCCAAGTCTTGCGCTGTTCGCCTTTGCCCTTCCCGAGTTGTTTTCGAGGGGGGGAGTTGCCCCCGAGGGTGCGGTTTTTTTCTTCGGCGGTGCGGATTCCGGTTTGGGCCCCCCAAAGGCGTCGATGAGGATGTTGGGTTTAGCTTGGTTTGTTTCGTGGGTTTTGCGTTTTTTTGGGGGGCCCCTTGGCTTGCTGGAGTTGTTGGTTGTTTCCCATGGGGATGTGTCTGTCGGCATATGTTTCCGGGGGCGACTCGGGTCGCCGCCCTTGTCGTCGCCCAAGGTCCTCCCGGGGGGGGTTTTAGCCCATTTCTGGGTTTGGGGGTCTTTGCTCCTACGGTTGTCCTCTGGCGGTTAGATGAGGCCTAGCGTCTTCCCCCACCGAGGCTAGTTTTCCAAACGGAAACCAGGGCCCGGGTTTTTTCCGAAACGAGGTTCTCTTTTCGATCGAGGTTGTTTCTCGACGGTGGGGGATCGGGCGGGGTCCGGGAAAATCAAAAGCCCCTCGGGTGAGGTGTCTTGAGTTTTGTTTGGGTCGTGGGTTTTACCCTTTTTGGGTTTGGGGCGGAGAAACCGAAGAGAGGGGGGTTTGGGGGGTGGGAAACCCTTCGGGTTGGTCACCGACGGCGGGCGCGCCCCCGTGTTTTGGGGGTTTTGACACCGCCCCCTCGAGGTCCGTTGGGCCCCCTGTTTTGGGCGGGTCTTAGGGCCCCAAAAGGGCTTGTGTAGGGTTGTTCCGGGTTTCTGTTTAGTCGTATGTTTTTAGTTCTGTAATAATGGCCCCTGTTTAATTATAAAATGGGGTTTTGGGGAAAACCCCCAATGACTTTGGGTTTGAGTGATTTTGGGGTTATTTGGGAAAAATTTTTTGGTCCCTTTGTTCCCGTGACCAAAAAACCCAAATTGGAAAATGCTCGATGTAATGTTGTTTGCTCAGTTCCCTTTTGGATGTAATTATTAACTTAGTAATCAAGAAAAATAGGGTTTAATTAATTTTCTTTTAAAATCGGTTTTTGCTTTCCCCTTTGTGAAAAGGGGGGGTGGTACTAAGGTTTTAATCCCGTTTTTAGTCTTCTCTTTGAGATGTTTGTTTGAGTTTAGTATATTTTTTACTATTCAAGCATCATCTAAGACATGTTTTTATAGTGGGAGGTTGGGTTTGTTGGGTTTGGGGGTTTTGGTTTTCCCACCCCGGGGGGGAAGAGGTTTTTTCTCTCGAATCTGAGCCCGGGGTTGTTTATCCCTCCCAAAACCCAAAGGGAGGCCCCATGCATTCCAAAAAATTTTCCTTGTATTTAAAAAAATTGCTTTAAAAACATTTTTTTTTATACTATTGCATTTTCCCGGGATTTCCAAACAAATTCCCCATTGATGCATTTTGCCTTACCCTTTAATTTTTTTATTCCCGTACCTTGAAAACCGTTTTAAAAATTGTTGTTGGGTTTTGCTGTCTTAGGGAATGCTTTTGACCCGATTTGAGTCAGTTGTTTCCTGTAACGCGAAAAATAGGTGTAATGATTTCCTTTTGGAAAAGGGCTGTTTTTGAGAAGAATAGGGATTGCTGCGGCAAAAAGGCTATGTCTTTTGGATGGAATTTTAATTGGCCGGGCCCGGGGGACCCCCGGGGTTGGAGGCCACAAAGGTGTCTGGTGGCGGGTTCTTTTCGCCTGTGGGAAATTTGGAAAAAATCCGTTGTTTGAGTCCAAGGGTTTTGTTTTTTGATTTTTATTAACATAATCCGGGGGAAACTGGAATCTGGTATTCTCGCTTGAAGAAAAGGTTTTAACCCCCCAATGGGAAAATGGAAAGATGCCGAGGTTTGTGTGTAAACCCCCAAGTTAGCGGGAAATGGATGGAGGGTGTAAGGGGCTCTCAGGGGGGGCGGGAAACCTCCCGGGTTTTGGGGAGAGGATAAGGGGAAAGGGAGTGCTTTGGAAAAATCGGGGGTTGAAGGCGCGGAGGGTTCCCCCAGCTTTGCTTTTTAGTTTCGAAGGTCCCAAAAGGGTTTCCCCCGGGCCCCTTTGTAGGGGCCTTGAAGTTTCCCTCGAAGATCCCGGGGGCCCGGGCGGGCCAGTTTTTGGATCAAGGGCCCCGGGGCAGCTCCTGGGGCCCTCTGCCCAGCGGGTTTTAAAAGAAAGGGAAAAGTGGGGGTTGCCCAATTTTGACGTGTCATTTTTCGGTCCCCCCGGGGGTAAAACCCCGCCTGAAGGGCGGGAAGCCCGGCCCCTTGCTTGGTTTCGCCCTTTTACTTGACCGGGGGTTGGGGGGTGGACGGAAACGAATGGGCCGGGGGGGTCCGCCGGAGGTTTGCCCCAAAAACCCCGGGGCCCCGTTGGGTCCGGGGGGAAACCGGGGGGGGGACCCCTTTGGGGGGTTTTTCATCGCCGGGTTGAGCGCCCACTCGGTTTAGCCCCCTTTTTTTTCCCGAGCCTCGGGGCCGTAACCCGGGTCGATTGGTTTTACCCAGGGGGGGTCGGGGGGTTTGGGCGAATTTGAGGCCCTTCCTTTAAGGGGCGTCGCCTCGACTTGGCCCTGGGGTGCTTGTTCTGGTGGAGGATACCTCTCAATTTTGTGGGGGGTTTCTCCCTGTCGTCCCGGGGGCAGCCCCTCGATGCCTCGAGGCTGAGCCCCTCCGGCCCGCTACACGGCCGCCGTTTGGAGAAAAAAAAGGGCCCTTTGGGTTTCATCCCTTTATTGCCGTGCTTGGGGTTTTTTCGATGGGGGTCGGATGTCGCGGACAGCATTCGGCCCCCTACGACGGGTTTTGGCTGGGGTGGTTGAAGAAACTGGGGCCCCGTTTGCCCCCTTCCCCGACGATTTGGCGGTGGATTCCGGGGTCCGGGAATGCGAGCTCTTCCCAACCCCGCGGGCGGGCCCCCGATCCCCCCTTCCCAGGGCGTGTCGGTTGTGAAGTGCAGGCGCTCCTCCTCGAGTTGCTTTAGGAAGCTTTTTCGGACTTGCCGATCTGGACATCTGGGGGTGGGGGTGGCTTTTTGTCGGACTCGGGGGGGTTGGAAACTTGCTTTGGTGTGCGTTGCCCCTCCTCTTTCTTTGTTTGGCCCGCTGGGTTTTCGTCGAGTTGTCCTGCGGATTGGGGGAAACATCTTGGGGAGAGTAGTTCAGAGATTTGATCCCAAACGCATTCCCCCCACCCGGGGCGGCCCCAAAGTCCGGGTTTTTATGACCCGGGGGGGGAAGACCAAAAAATTTGTAAATTTGTATATGCGTTTCTCCCTCTTCAGCGTGATGCAAAATGGGGCACAAGGGGTTTTTCTGGTTTTTGGGAAAGAAGGCCTTTCTTTCCCGCGGGGGGGGGATGACTTGTTTATCTCGCACCCAAAAGTGCCCCGTACAGGGGGGGTACAAGCTGTGTTACAGGGGTTTTCCCCAGAGGAGTGCGGCCCCAAAGGGTTTGCAGTGCTGCCATAGGGGTGTGGGTTAGCCTGCTGGGGGGTCGATCGAGGGAGCGGGGGGGTTGGGGAAAGTTTTGGAGGGGTGAAAAAAAGCGCCAGAGATCGGGTCCAGGAGCCTTTTCGTTTCCTTTGGGCCCTCTTTCTACCCTCGACGTTTCCCCCTTTTTTTAGACCCAAAAGGGGGGGGTCCGCGGGTAAAAGGGGTTTCCCTTTTGTCGTAAATATGGCCGCGTTTTTCCGTTGGCACAGTGTTGGGGGGGGAAGGGGACGTCGGAAAACCCGTGGCGGGATGGCCTTCCCATCCTTTTGGCGCCCCCCCCGGGTTGGTGGCAGTGGAAAGTCGCTGCGGCACGTCGCGGCACAGCGTCCGCAGACGGGCACGGAAAAACCCCCGGCCTGAAGCGAGGGCGGGGCGGATGGGGCGGGGCCCCTGCTGGGGTTGTCGGAGGGTGGGGGTTGAGCCCCGGTCGGGGGGAGGGGTCGGAGCCCCCCCGCTTGGGGTTGCCGTAAAACCCCCGAAAATCGGGCCCTCGAGGGCCGTTTTCTGTTCACGTTCCGAGGGGGTGTGCTGGAGGGCCGTCCCCGCGTTTAGTGGCCCTTTTTATTTGGGGGCAAAGTTGATAGGAATCCGGGGGCTTTTACGGAGGGTTTTTGGATTTTTATTCGGGACGTGGGCGTCCATGGCGTTAGGGGGATTTACTTTAAACCCTTTCCCGGGGGGAGTTTTTTGGGGATTGAGCCTCCGTTCCCGGGGGGGTTTGTTCGACCCCCTTTTTGCCCCCGTCGTCGAGGTAGGGTTTGGGAGCCGAGACGGAAGGGGGAGGATCGAGGGTAGGAGCCGGGGGGTGTTTGTTTTGACCCCCCCGTCCGTCAAATTTGGCGTCGAGGTGGGAAAGGGCCCAGGGGTCGTTTTTTTCGAAACCCCCCGGTCCGTTTTACTTGATGTGGGGGCGGAGGGGGGGGGTCGTTGTTTTGACCCCTCGTCGTTTATTTGGGGGTCGAGGTGGGCCGGGGTCGTTCGTTTGGGCCCCCGGAACCCTCTCCCTTTACGTTTGAGTGGGCCGGGCCCCTGACTTTCTGTCGTAGCCCGGTTTTCGGGGGGGGCTTTCCCGTGAGGGGGCCTTTTCCCTTTCTGACTTGAAACAGGGGCTGGTCCCCGTCTTAAAAAAGGTTGTTAGTTTTTGGTTTTAAATTTTTCGGGAAAGGGGTTTTGGGAACCCTTAACCTTTTTTCTGACAAACCCCCTTAAAAGGGCCCCCAAACTGGGCAAAAAAGGTAGTTTTTTAAGAAATTTTTGCTTTGGGGTAGATTACCAAAAAATTTCCAAAAAAAAAAGTCTTTATTTATAAAAAAAATTTTTTTTTCAGGAATGATTTCCTTTAAATTTTCCAAAAAAGTATACCACAAAAACCCCACCGTCTGTGTTGGGCCCGTCTTGTTGGGTTTGCCCAAAATGCCCCCCAAAATCGGCCTTTTTTGCTTCCAAACCTGGGGGCCCCTTTGGAAATCAATTTCCCTCGTAGTAAAGGGATGAAAAGGCCCGAGTCTCACGACGGAGCGGGAAAAACACTTCCCCGAAAACCCCCGCCGGTGAACCGCTCGCCCTTTTCGCCAAAATTTTTTCTTGTTACTATTATTTAAAAGCCCTTTTTTTTAATTATTAACAACCAATAAATAATAAAAACCCCCTGAAAGGCCCCAAAGAAAAAAACCTAAAAAAACCTTCCCTTTCCAGCGGATTTGGGGGAGGGTTACTCCGCGTTTTTTAAATTTGATCTTTTTTTTATATGGGTCCCCATCATGTATTTCTTTTCCCTTAAAGGGGGACATTTTTTCCCGCTGCGAGGGGTTCAACAAATTTAAAAAATTTATTTTTCCTCCCCTGGGAAAAAGTATGGTTTCAAGTGGGGGTCTAGTCAAAAAAGCAACCCCTTAGAGGTTTTCCCAAAAAAAAAGCTATCCCCAAAGGGGGTATTGCAGTTCATCCCCCCCAACCCAAAGGGTCCTTTTGGGCCGGGCACGGCTCGTAAAAAAGAGGGAACAGTGAGCCTGTGGATCCCGGGCCGGGGGCCCGCGCCCACGGACGGGGCCCGGGCCCATACACCTTAGGACAACCGGTGGGTTTTAGATGGATGGAGTCCGGGCCCTCCCCCATGTCATTTAATTTCTCGTTTGTAAGTGAAGAGGGGGGGGGAAACGGCCTCCACTGGGCCGTGTGCGCCCGCCACCCGGGCCACCGCTCCTCCGGGCGTCCGTCCTTTCCCTCGGTCCTCGGCCAAAAAGAACAAAAAAGGCGGAGTTCCCGCGCGGGGGAACGCGCACCGGCCGGGGTGCCGCTTGGGTTTGGGGAAGGGGCCCGCCGCCTTGATTTGTGGGACGATCCCGATTGCCCCCGTCCCCTGTCGTTTCGTCCCCGCCCCTTTTTGGACTTGATGATCGTGCTCGTTCGGAAAAATCGGCGGGGGGGTTTTCAGCTGCTCGGTGCTCCACCCGTTCGCGGCGGGGCGGCCCCCCCTTTCGGATGGCACGTTCGTCCGCCCCGCGTTTGCCCCCCACCCCTTGGGCCGGGGCGAAGGGGAACCCCTTTTATCCAGGTGGGTTTTTTCCCCCCGGGCTATCGAGGGGGCAAAAGGTGGGAGGGTTTGGCCCAGTTTTTTCATGGTCCCCGTCGGCCCCCCCGGCACCCGGTTTTCCCTTTCCCCCCCTGCCCCAAGAAGACTTTCATAGCGTGCCAGTGCCATCACCTCTGTAACTCTGGCTCCCTGCTGCTTGATGAGGCTTCTGTTCCAGCGTCACGAGAGAGGTGTCACTCTCACTCACCTTGTTTCTACAGTAGTAGTAGTTGCAGTGATCTGCATCCAGGGTTTTTTAAACCCGGTGCAGAATCTGGTTCATCGAGTACTACGTAGCCGTCCGGCCGGCCATGGGCTCCACAGGTTTCTCCCAAAAAGGGAACCTTTTCTCTGGTGCCTTTGCCTTTCCAAAGATGAAAGTAATGTGCCCCGCTTTCTGTACCCGGCCGTGCGCCCCGAATCCTGCGTCCCCGGCTCCTTCGATCCGCTGAATGTGGCTTCCATTCCCCGGTACTGTCTGTCTGTATGTTTTTTTCATTCGGTTCATTCGGCCCCCAACAGGTTTAACACAGTGAGGTGGTGTGAATGGGGCCAGTTGAATTTCCAGAACAAAGGACAACTTTGGGTTACACATCTTTTGGATCGGAGCCCGGCTCGTGTTTTTTCGACAAAGCCGGCCGGATGCCAGAACAAGCTATGTGTTTGCAATGTGCTACAAAACCTAATGTTGGAGCTTTGCCGCACCATCGGCACGTGATCTGTCGCTCAAGGACTCTCAAAGGCCACATGGAGGCAGGGGCGAATTTACATATGGAAACTAGACTAGTCAGCTATTTTGAAGAAAAAAAAGGCGAATTAAACATGATGCAAACTCTTCTTCTCTACTACGTATTTTATTAAATTGGACCACCAAAGAAATTGCCTAACTTTTGCCTTGTTGGTTGTAACAAGATGGTTTGAGTCCAATATGGAATACAGTAACCCGGCCCATGGAATAGAAAATAGCCTCCTCAGTTGCACTACTTGCAATGCTGCTGCAAAAATACTGCACTATTGTCTGATCGTTTCGGTGGCTGATAAGCTGGTTCATACCGTTTTTGGATGTTTTTATTGGAGAGAAAAAACTGTTTCGACGGCTGATAAACCAAGCGAACAAAGCTGAAGTGAAAAGCAAAGCTAGTAAGCTATAGAGTACTTTTGCAGCAGCCAAACACCTGCAACCCCACACATAACTAAGTACCATGAGGATATATGATCGGTTTTTTTTTCTAGATTATTAGGTTCATTCCAATGAACTAGCTAGTAATGTTTTTCTGAGCAAGAAAATGAAGACGAATAAACTAAGCGGAAACATAACTATCAAATGAGTGTATCTGCTTGATCAACCGAATCAAGGCGCAAGATTCTTTGGTCCCAATCATCGATACTAAACATTATGCTTGCTCTGCCATAATCAGCTTCGTCGAGGGCACTTAGTAACCCGGAATCCAGAGGGAGCATTATTTGGGGGTTTAAAACTCTTGTGATGTTAATGGCCAAGTAGTTCATCAGCCCCTCCGCGCGCCATCAGAAAGGCACACCAGTAGGTTACTGTTTGTAATGGATACTAGTTTGACTTCTCACTTTTCATTAGTTGACGGCGTTTGGCGCTCGTTGCAAATATAAAGAATGTAAATTACTATCTTTGTCTTAAACAGTTAAACCAAACTGCTGTGTCTTATTTTTTAATTTAAAGGAATTAAAAAATTATTATAGAGAAAAGTTGAGCTCTTATTATGACACAAAAAAGGAAAAATTAAAATAAAAATGCATTTCACTATCAATTTAATGATACTTTTGGGCTTGTTTGGTACAACTCTGCTTCACTAGTGAAGCTGTTTTTTTTTAGGAAAATAACTTCATGAGCAACTCTCTAGGTGAAGCTGAGCTGTTTTGAAAAAAAATGTTTGACAAAAATAGCTTTCACCAATAACTTTATGCATGGATATGAAAAGTGAAAAGAGAGAGGAGTTATGATAAGCTACTATTTTCAGCTTCACCCTACTTCATATCTTTGTGAGAGGGGAAGGAAAACAACTTTATGGGTGAAATGTTTGAATATAGGTGTTTAGCAAATAAAAAAAAACTCACAAACAGCTGACGAAGCTGTTGTGAGTTGTATCTTAAATATGGGGAACTTTTATAAAAAAAATGGGAAAAATTTTAAAATGTTCCACTAAAAAAAAAAATCAGAATTTATTTCTTTTGAAAGGAGGCAGTAGTAAATACTACAGTAGTACCGCAGACCGCGTGAGACCGTTGAAAATAACG